>CAXAMN010001281.1:432909-445063 GCA_963970005.1 Durusdinium trenchii | reverse complement strand
CGCTGCGGACGCGCTCGTGCATTCACCAATGCCATTCAAATTGAAATATGACTGCTCTTTTATACACACTACTGGCTGTGTGCATGCTTCATAGTCTTGTTTAGCCCAGCGCGCTGCGGACGCGCAGCGGACGCGCTGCTGACGCGCTGCGGACGCGCTTGTGCATTCACCAATGCCATTCAAATTGAAATATGACTGCTCTTTTATACACACTACTGGCTGTGTGCATGCTTCATAGTCTTGTTTAGCCCAGCGCGCTGCGAACGCGCTGCAAACGCGCTGCGGACGCGCAGCGGACGCGCTCGTGCATTCACCAATGCCATCAAACTATATATGACTGCTTTGCAAATACGGGCTGTTAAAAAATATTGGCTGTGTCCTTCAATACGTTACTATAGTGTCTTGTTTAGCCCAGCGCGCTGCGAACGCACTCGCGCATTACCAATGCCATCAAACTATGACTGCTTTGCAAAAACGGACTGTAAAATACTGGCCGTGTCCTTCAATAAATATAGTCTTGTTGAGCCCAGCGCGCTGCGAACGCGCTGCAGGCGCGCTGCGGACGCGGTGGCCATCACCTAGATTTAGTTTCTCGAAAAGCAGCCCGTGAGGAGGTATGGCGCTAGCAGTGAAATAGTTGGCTATACAATTAATGGGCGTCACGGCATCAACCAAACTTTTCTACCTTTGTGGAGGATATGTCTGGCTGTAGGTTGTGTTACATGTATACAAAAGCGCGTTTTTCTACCTTTGTGCCCTTTACATGCCTATGTCATTGTGTGCAACCCTGACAATCTTCGACCATTTAAAGTATTCATCTGTACTCATCAAATCTGAGCTACACCTACTTCACCCATCCCGCGATCAAATGATGACAAGAATCAGGGCAGACAGGAAATTGTTTTTCTCATCCGAAAGCTCAAGAAGCACGGTGTACTGTCTGACATCTCTAGCTGTTCATTCTCATCGTTGTTCTTTCCCCTAGTGACTCTAGTCATCTTCAAGCCCTTGGGTTGGTGAACCCCAACACACACCGTCGCTTCCTGGCTGAGATGAATCTTGTACAACAATAAACCATAGACTTCAAAAAAATGGCGGGAGTTGTGAGCTGGCGGCCAGAACTACCGAGACCTGGCGGCCGAAAGCGAAACCGGCAGAGCTCAGGCAGGTCTCGGTCACAGGTCCAAAGGCATTTGCAATGGCAGCGCCAGCACACTGTCCCGCCTTCGGGCCGAGACGGAACCGCATCCAAAGCTTGGCGTTTGAGGCGGAATGTGACGGTGTTTGCTGTCAAGAGACTCCAAGAATCAGGACAATTCTAGCGGGCTGGAGGCCATCGTTAGTAGGTTGGAGGCTATCGCTAGTAGGCTTCCCCTTAATAGCCTAAGAACATTCTAGGGAAATGTCCAGGTTCTGGACATAGATCCTTGATGCCCAACTACATAGTGCAGCGCTTGGAAAGCAACTCCCAGCATAGCCCGTCCACCTGCCCCCGCTTCCCCCAGGGCCCCAGCCACAGCGGAGGCCAACATATGGCTAGACTGGACCTTGGGAAACCAATGGGCAGCCAGCTGGTAAGTGCCTCAGAGTCTGAGTGCGCCAGATCTAGTCTGAGTGCGCCAGGTCTTCGTGCGGTTTCCACCCGTGCTTACAACATACATCCAAATTCTTAGATCGATTCCACAGGCGAGAGTACCATTCCAGGTGAATGCAAGCAGAGAACATTGAGAACAAGCTGAGAGTTGTGCCAAGCCTTTGCTCTAAAGCGAATGAATGCAGTCAGTTTGGACGCTACTTGCACGGGCAACTGAACTCAGAAGCACTCTAAGTTCTACAAGGGCGAAGCATTAAAAACAGGGCTCCAACAGCCATGAAGCCGTTGTTTTTCCGGTTTCCGTGATTTACCCATGGTGTTTCATGAAAACCTGGTGTAAAAAGGTCAGATCTTGAGGTCGAAGTTAAAGCAGTTTGGTTTTGGAGACGAAATCTGGCTGGCGCATCCAGAAACTGCAGTGGCTCAGTTGGGCTTCTGCGCCGACCCGTCCTGCCAAGGAGCACGGCGCACTGCCACCTTCGAAGAATCCCAAAACAATTCGAATGAAGATCAGCAGCCCCTTAGCGCGGAAGCTGCGTGGTAGCTGCACGGTAGCTGCGCGCTAGCTGGGGGTAGAGCCATGGAAGCTGGGGGTGGAGCTGCACAGCTTGGAGCTGCGCAAGGCCACGAAAAAAGGATCCCAAGAAGCATAGAGACCAAGGACGACCTTCCTTGAACTCTTGAATCCGCACTTTGGATCATGTGAGGGTGGAGCATGGAGTCTTTCGACGACTTCAGGGACTTCCAAACGCCTGGAGTTTCTGCTCTTCAAAACGATGCACTTTTCCTTGGCTCAACCTTTCGACATCGTTCGGCTGCATCCAACTTTCGGCTGAAAGATGCAACTTCCATGTTTCTTCCCATCTAACACAGGTGAAAAACATATCCAACCGTAGGCTTTCTTTATGCTATACGCGGCGGCTGTGTCAACTGTGGAGATTGTATGTGGTTGCGTTGTCTTGGCCAAACGGAGCAAGCACCAAAACACGAGGTCAATGCTGAAGCGAAGTCCCCCTATCCAATAACGGGGCACGAACAGCAGCCGTTTAAGCATTGACTAAGTCCAAGGTTCAAGCGATGTGTCTGAGCAAATCCTTGGTCATCAAGCTTTGTGCGTCAAAAGCGATGGTGATCAACACTGGGCCATCTGTCGCAGAGAAAGGATCGGAAGCCCACGAACGGAGCACAGCAACAATGCATAACAATGCTCCATCACCAGTTCGGCTGATCATCCTGAATCATCCTGAATCATCCTAGTAGCAAGAAGCTACTAGTAACAAGGGCATCGCTACTAGTAACAAGTGCGCTAGGATCTTCTTGCCACTAGAATGATGAATCCACTGCGCACAACTAGTGACTACCCCAAAATACCACCTGCCTACCGGCTCGAAGCAAAGATGACTACGACTAGTGACTACGACTGCTACGACTCAAACTCGGCTTCCAAGGATCGGCGTCAGCAAAGTCGCCATGGACCAGCAGAAGCAGGCCAAGAGCAAGGAGTTGAATGAGCCAATGATGTCAGGTGATGCCAGGTGTCCAAAGAGCACCTCAGGATATTAGGTTGGAGGCCATCGCTATTAGGTTGGAGGGTATCGCTGTTAGAAGTGCGATTAGGCTATCATATGTTTTGACCCAGACGCTCATTGGAATCTCAAAGCAGCACGAGAGAGAACAACTGCTTCCTCTGCAGACAGGCTGCGGTGCCGGGCAAAAAGCCAAGGTAAACTACGGACTGGATGAAGCCTTGCCTTGCAAAGTGACAGGGCGATGCCTCTCCGCCAGCCTTATAGAAGCCTTTACACCTGGTGTGCTTGAGTGAACTCCGGTAGATGCTTCAAACACTTTGATTGCTTGGCCCAGCGGCAAAGTGATGTTCAGTTCACCCAGTACAGCTAAGTGTCCCTGCCAAAAAGGGGCGTCATCTCCGACGTGTCAAAAAGGCTTCCAACTCTGGAATCCAAAAATCGTTCAGGCTATCATACCTACCATACCATACCTGTACCTCCTTCAGCGGATCGGACGAGCTGCATCCTCTTGTCGTAGCCCTGCTCTTCGCTGATCTCAATAATCGCCACCTCCGTCCAGAAAGCCACGGCAAACCAGGCGACGACAGATTCTCGCCATCAGCAGCAACGGTCTTTTTTGCGAAGAACACGCGCGATTAACGCAACCTGCTACGCTTTTGATGGGCGCGATACATACCTCTTCGGGCCGGAACGCTACCAATCAACAATGGATTAAAGTGTTCCATCTTCCATGGACTGCTCCCTGCTGTGTTTCTCTAAGTCTCCTTTCGAACACCTGGCATTCGCACCTGGCATGCTGCTTTGATTCAGGATGGTCGACCCGTTGGCTTGTCTTTGGTTGAAGATGGTGGTGGACATTCAAACAGCTGGTGGACATTCATGCCAACCTTAAATCCTTGAAGACTTGGAGAAAAATCATATATGTGTATAGTCTAGTTGTCGATGTTTTCGGAACTGTTGCATACCGGTCTGTCTACCAGCACTCCCATTGTTCAAACCATACAGCGCAGGAACGAAACCCGTGTTTCAACGGCGAGGTGCCGAGATGTTGTATCGGTCGGCATAGTTCAGCCTTGGTGCAAGGACGCTACTAGGGGCTCCTGTTCTGACTCTCGTTCGCAGCGCGCAACAATTCCATTCCACACTGGATGTGGAGTGGCTTCTTGTGGCTGTGCGCGTGTGGCATTATACAGCCATGTGTTTCTCACCTAGATCCACTTTCTGCACAACAAAGATGCCATGAACTCTCGACAACAAGCAAGGTGCTCGAAGGTCCAAAGGTGCCGTCTGACCTTTGATGAACCTAGTCCGAAAGCCACGGGCCAGGCAACAGGTACATAGTCATGCACATTATAGCCGTAAACCTCGGTTGGGGCACCAGCCCTGAAGCCAACAGGATCAAGATGTTTATGAATGGCTGATCCCAACAGGGTACTGCAAAGGTTCTCCTTGAGCGATTTGAGAAAGCACTCTAAGGAAGAAAACGTACATGGACACATGGAAGGACACATGGAAGGTCGCATGGAAACACTAGAGTTACTTACTAGTAGAGTAGAGTGTCAAAAACAAAACGCACATCGAGGACCTTCAACCAATTGTTTGAAGCCATGCAACAGGCGCCAGCGATATGGCGCATCAACACTGGTCTCCTTTGCGGCATCTGTGTCAGTGTCTGAAGCCTGACCAAAGAGGCTTTGGAAGGCTCCACAGAAACTGCGGTGTGTGGGGGGGGGCACTTCAAATTGTTCATGACTCTCACCAGCGCACAATCTCCAGAACTGTGCTCTTCACCCACTCCTTATACAAGCACCCTCACGTACAGCAACGTTCTCGCAAAGCATTCGCACGTTAAATGGATCAGCAAAACAAGAAATACACCGCTCAGCGGACTGAGTCCGTGTTTCCTCTGAGGCCGTGTTTGAAACTGATTTCAGTTTGTTCGAAATGCCGTCTTTAGATCCAAAGTTGCATGGTCCTGTTTCATGTGATTTCGTTGAAGGAACCCGCTCACGGCCGCCCTCAGTGACCAGCAGAGCCTCAAAAACTGAACAAAAGTGACCGCCTGGAAGGGCGAGAAGACCCATATGATAATTGCCACAAAAATGATGGCTCCAAGTCCTGGGTTTCAGACACATCTCTATAGACTCTAGACGTGAGGGCAGTCGTGAGGGTGAATAGCATCTTCCAACAGCTGTTCCAATGATGTTGTGGGTTTCAATCCAGGATGAGTTTTTGTTCAAAACGAGAATCAGAGGATGCGGTTGTTCGCCTAAGCTATGCACAACAAGCTGTTCGCTCCCCGCATCTCCGACCAGTCCGACCAGTCCGACCTGTCCTATTCCCAGGACGCTGCTTGGAGAGAGCTGATGGTGTGTGGCACGGGGAGCTGCATGTCGGAAGAAATCGGGAACGCGCACATGCCTAGGTTTGAGTGGGTGGTTTCGACAGCTTCGGCGATCTTGGATCTTCTTGGGTCTTCTTGGGCACAAAGCGGACAAAAGGTCCTGATGGAACCTCACAGCGACTTGCTCCCCCTGTTGAGCACGTTTTCGGAAGGATGGGTTTGCTCGAAAGCGTTGTATGAGGTGAGGCAATTCCAAGGGAATGCCCCCTTCCCAAGCTCCAGATCAAGGTGGATCAAGAAGCTCAAAGTGACAACAGCGATGGCCTCCACCCTAGTAGCGATGGCCTCCGCCCTAATAGCGATGGCCTCCACCCAAATGCGATGGCCTCCACCCTAGTAGCGATGGCCTCCGCCCTAATAGCGATGGCCTCCACCCAAATGCGATGGCCTCCACCCTAGTAGCGATGACCTCCGATGGCCTCCACCCTACTTCAAACCTCAGAACAACATGCCCCGGTCGGTCCCTGCGGGGCCCGCTAGATGGATCTGATTGGCAAATCCTCTTTACTAGGAAATGTCCCACCCTCCGTGCACCACTGAGCTGCTCCAATGCTGGCTGCAACCAAGGAGTGTCTCGAGCTTGCCGTGGAGACAAAATCCTGCACAGGGATTGGGGACAAAGACTGTTTGATTGGGTTTTAACTACAATGGGTGCGCGTGGGCATGTCACTTTTATCCAGAAGGCTGGCTTCCTGCACAAAATCATGAGAGTACCAAAAATAACAAACACCCAATAAGTCTTTCCTCGGCTCACTTCATTACAGAGTTGCATGTAGGCAAAGAGTATGCAGAACAAATGGGACACATTATGTTATGATGTGGTTGCAATGGATTGCTTCTGGCAAGTTACATTGTGAGCCACCCCCTGCAGGTTCAAATGACAACCCATTTAATTCAGATCAACTCAAACAAGTGTGCAAAACACTCAATTGATCTAGATGCAAAATGTGTTGGCTCACCCAAATGAACTTCACTGAGAAATGGCTTTGTAATGCTTAAAATTCAAACAGTGACTTTCAGGGACAAGGACGGGGCTGCTGGGCTTATCGGATAGTCACTATCCTCAGGCCCCCACGGTACATCGAAATCCATCAACTTAGTATCGACGTGTTCAACATCAGAACCCAAATATCTTGGCTTCTGATGCATGCTGTGTCTTCGAAGCTGCTAGCAGTCTGACGGATCTGCTCAGTCTGTCCTCTCGGTCTGGAGAAAGGACGTCTCACATCGATCTGTGTCTCCTAACTCCCCTTGGAAGGACGCCGCCGATTTCGGCGTTCCAGAACTGGATTTCATGCGGGTTGGGAAGGCATCGCTATAAGGTTGGAGGACTGGTTGGAGGCCATCGCTATTAGATGCTATTGGGTTGGAGGCCATTCCTGTTAGGTTGGAGGATTTCATGCGATATCCGGGCGAGACGGCCCATGGTACACGTCTTTCAGAACCAGAACTTGGACTCTTGCCACCATGGCTTTCGGTTGCTTCGGTACTTTTGCTGCTGATTCCACACTGCTGTTCGCGAGGTTCTCTCAACTGCCTTCAAGTGCTCACAGTGATGACAGTACCCTGTATGGTAGTTGCTGAGCTCCTAAGCGCTGCCCCCCCGGACAAGCGAAGCATTGTGCGAAGAAAAGATTTGCCGTGTGGCGGGTCTCCAATAAAAGAGGATCTGGTTTACCCTTATCCCTTAACACATGAAGTTTTCAGAGGACCCCTTTGCTCATCAGACCGTTGCCACAAGTTTTCGTGGGGCCAAAGCCTCGATTGACTTACCAGCAATTGCTTCGAGGTGCACGAAAAGCATCTGGCCGCCAGTAGCCAGACAGCGGCGAAGATCTTTGTCATGCCGCTTATCCCAAAACGCCGCCGCGCCAAGCATTGAGTCGGTCGCCCAAAGCAAACCTCCCTGCTAGATGTTTGAATCCAAAAAGGATGAAACATGAGTTGTCTGAGCACATCGGAAATGTTGCAACCATTGCTTTGAATTAGAATTTGACGTTTTCAACTTCAAACATACGAATCCAAGCACAAAGGCTTAGGGAAACGAGGAACTGCTATCTGCAGCAACCGATGGGGGTTCGGTTGGCTTGAGCCATCACCGAGAAAAGGCGCCAACCTGCAAGCTAGATCCATTGAAGGTCTTATATAAGTTTTCTCCGTCACACAAGTCTACAAACCATGATCAAATGATCACAAGGAACAATAAGTAAGAAGTGAAGCGCACCAACGCTTCGGATAGCCGCGCCGCCACGCCAACAAGGACTCGTAAAAACGACAAACAAACAAGTTGATGTTGCTTGTCGATTCTTGTCAAAAACCTGTGAGAACAAAAGAAACAATTCAATCCAAACATCATTCCATACTCACTGACTGAAGCGGGGAACGGTGCCTCCCATGAAACACCATCGGAATTCCGAGCTGGTGCGAGGGCCTGCAAGTTGAATCCAGCCAGGGCCAAGCCTGCTAGAATGCCAGAGACAATGGCCTTAGGTCAAGGTGGGCAACAAGCGTTTGAACTCGAATTGTCCTGAGCGATTCAATATTGATCTTAACTGCATCCAAATAGCAAAAGTTGGCAGCACGAGGTGTTTCCACTGTTCACGACCTTTCCCTTTCCTGTGCCCTTTGCTCTTTACCCTGCGCTAAACGGATTGTTTACCAAAAAGAATTGTCCCGCAAAGCCCTCCCAGCAGCGCATCCTTTTCAAAGGGCGAGCCGGCGAGCATTTCTTTAAAGTTTCGGGGCGCTGTGTGGCATCTCCTGGAAACGGATGCAAACAGAAGAAAAAAATATTTTGTCAACGAATCGAAAGTCCACTCAAGCTCATTCTGACAAAGACATGCCCTGCAATGCTACCAGCCTTCAACACCGACTCTCAGGTGTGTGCATCTTTCTCGTGGACGCATTTGCCTTCGCCGACCTGCGCTGACTGTCAGACCAACTGGTAGGAGCAAGGACGCTACGAACAGGGCTCCTGGCATCACTAGGAGTAAGGACGCTACTAGGAGTAAAGGGCCTCGCTTCTAGGAACAAGGACGCTACTAAGGGCTCTTTACACACTCTTTGCATTTCACGTGAACACCCGTGCCTCCAAATAGCATGACAAAAAGACTGTCACAGCACGCCCTCCATGTCGGCATCCATGTCAGCTTCCACCACATGCTGGGCCGCACCGGAAGCATCAAGATCGAAGAAATATATCATTTAAACATCAACATCCAAGAAGACACACAATGACCATCCCACCATCTCAGCTACGCACTTGCTGCATGGCTATAACAGAGCACTGTTTCTGCCCTGTGAACCTTGCTCCAACCACTGCACATTTCAGCGATGAAAAAGGGAAAAAAACAAACACATCTTACTGGTAGAGTCGCCAAACTTGCAGCGTTCAACCATGGACGTGATCCATGCAAACAAGGTCGCGAGTGGTGGAAGGGGAACGAGGCCCTTCCGGATCAATGACTCCGCGATTCACCGCCTGGAAGGTGTAAGGGTTTGCGAACAAGTTCACATGTGCCACATGCATGCTTTGCCCAGAAAGTCCTATAATGCGAACACCACAGCCAACACCACAATCCAAAGCACACCACATGGCAGTTCAGCACCTCCGAAAGACCCACGTGCTGGCGAAGGCCACCGAAAAGGGTGCGCGCTTCAAAACCACCCCAGGGCGATACCCTAAAGGGCGGTAGACCTTCTCGTAGGCCTGACACCGAAGCGGCAAGCATGTTTAAACATACGGGGCCGATTCGCCGTGCAAAGGCAAAACGCTGGCCTCTTGAAAGTCCAACCGTTTTTCAAAACCCAACTGCGGCCAATTCCAAGGCAAGCGCGACAGCGCAGTGCCTCGCATAACCAAGGTCTAGACCCACACCTTCACCTCTCTTTCTGCAAAAACGTTCCACAACCAACCCAGCCGGGATGCAATGCTGGTCTGTTAAGCGCAGGTGCACTTCCCCGCCTTGCTAGGCGATCCGCGTTGCAAAACCAACATAACCAATGCACCAGCAAAAAGCACCCAACGCAAAGCCTGCTCGTAGGAGGAAAGCGGACGCGGTGAAGAACTCGGCAAGCAAAAACCTTAAATCCTGCAATGTTTGAGGCATGCCATGAGCGATACAATGATTTAAACATTGCATTCGTGGTGCCTCATACATCTGGCGCATCATCACCGGGTGGTCTGGCGGAGCTGGACCTCTACTTGGGATCCGTTTCGTCGACGCCGCCCAGGGTGTGATCGCCGCCGTCACCCAAAAAAATACTCTGTTGGGAAGTCACCTCGCCCAAACTCATCGTTCAGCCAAGCTGCTTCGACCTACTAAAGGGAAGTTGAAGACCACGCAATCAAAAGAAGCTGCGCGGAAACGCTTTCCTTGGCACCGATCGGCTTTATGTCAAGGCCCAAGTAGAAGCTGTGTCCCGCCTCCTGTTGGCGCGTGGCAACACATTCAACGAGGCCCTTGCAACGGCAGCCCCAACCCCGTTACACTGCACCAAGCGTCGAGTTTCCACAACAGGCAAAGAATAGAAGACCTGGCACCGTTGTTCCAAGCCACCTCAGATGCACAATGTCTGCCAGGGTGCGTGTTTTTCATTTGTTTCTTTGGGCATCCCTGCGCAATCGCCCACCTGCTCCAAACCTGCAACTGCGGTTGGTTGGGCCAGGCAATTGTTTTCTGGGCCGGCGGCCATCTCATTCTTTAGGGCCCGGTGGCAACGTTTGTTGGGGGCGCCACAAAGCCGCCCTAAACCCACAAACCCCAAACTTTACGTCACCTCCCCACATCCCTCAAACACGCCGCTTCAGCATGGAATGTGAACTGAGTGGCCAATGTGAACTGAGTGGCGAGCTCTCAGCAAACAACCCCCCTTTCTGTCATATGATTCTTTCGCTGGCAACACACCTAAAGCAAGCACCGAATACTGCAGTGTGTTAAACGTTAAAAATATGCAGGTGTCGGTGTCGCACACACTTTGACTTGGCCCACAGCGGGCGACACTTCCCGCTCACTCCGCGCTCGGTGATTGAAAGGCATACTTTGGATAAAGCACGTGCCGAAAGTGCAGCTGAATGCTCCTCTACATCTAGCAAAGTCCAACACCGCGCCTAAAGCCGTGAGGCGAGATTCGAGATTTACCATTTTCCAATCAAATGCACAATCCACTGTATCGACTGTACAGCTAAAGGTTAGGATTCCTATGGATCTTGTCCAATCATTCTGTAGCCACTCTTCTCACATGAATCCAATCGTTGTCCAGATGTCGTACCACGCACGTTCAAACACACTCTCGCTCGGGTTCTGCTGTGTCATCTGCAGCGCTGCCACTTCCACTCGAAATTGGGAAACTCTCCAAACTTCCAAGCTCGAGGTCGTTCAAAAGCTGCCGAATAGCTTTCCTTGTCTCTTGCTTCTCATATCGAACTCAGGTTAGACATTTGCAGTTAATTTGAGCAGTGCTGGGGATGAGTTGTATGCATCCAAGTCTGCAGTTGGCCACGTGGTGTGCATGATGGCAAGCCTTAGAGCCAGTGCATCGTAGCTCGTGTGGCCCAATGGATAAGGCGCCTCCCTCCCAAGGAGGTTGTGGGCTTGAGTCCCACCTCGAGTATTTTTAATCCATGTTGAGGTGGAGTAGGCGTCGGCCTCCGGAGCCGGAGACTCCAGGTTCAAGTCCTGGGCAGCTCACTGCTTGTGCTCCCTTGAGGTGCGCAGGATGCTGCAAGCGTGCTGTCGCGACGCGTGGTTTGCTGTTGCGAGGCGCTTGCAGTTGTGGTGGCTCTGGTAAGTGGTTGGTGACAATGGTTATCGTAGTGTCCGTGGCAATGAAAGATTTTTTGTGGCGCTATTTGCAATGGCAACGTTAATGAGAATGGCTGACAGCACGCTGGCGCAAGTGGCATCGATGATGTGAGTTTCGAAAATATTCCTAAGCAAGGCATGACAGCTGTGGGGTTCGAGCCCACGCCCTTACGGTACTTCCACACATATCAAATCACTGCTACCAAACACATGGGAGCAGGCTGTAGCGAGAGTCAGCCATCAGAGATATCTACAAGATTCTGTGGAATTCGAAGAAGCTAGGGCGCGATCTGGCTACTTCAGCTTCCTGACTCATGCGCACTCAGACTTGGATCTGAAACTGGGCCGGGCTGTATCAGATGTCGTGGCTCATGTGGTTGGAGGACAAGGCCTGCTGGTCTGTGTGTTTTCTGTCCTTGATGACACATAGTTGCCTGCGCTTGTCAAGCAGGTGCACTTCAGATTCAGACTTGTGGGCAGATGGCAAGTACGCCCGCCGCGTCTTGGATGATGACAGGACTTGTGGGCAGATGGCAAAAACGCCTGCCGCGTCTTGGATCATTGCACTGCATCTCAGGAACTTGGATGCTGGGGCTGCGCGCGCAGATGTTGTGGCTCATGTGCTTGGAGGACGAGAAAGCGGGTCGCCTCTTGCTGTCTTTCTCCTCTGAAGTGCACCTGCTATGTGTCACCAAGGACAGAAACACCCAGACGCAGGCTTTCTCGTCCTCCAACCGAGCAGCCAGGCCAGCATCAGATGGCACGTCCCAGCATCCAAGTTCCTGAGACGCATTGTCATCATCCAAGACGCGGCAGGCGTATT
>CAXAMN010001281.1:410694-422909 GCA_963970005.1 Durusdinium trenchii | reverse complement strand
GAACCGCAGGATGCGTGTGTATTGAGCCAGCAGGGGGCAGGCACGAACGCTTGACGTGTGTGGACAGAGGGAAGAAATTCGGTGCCATGCAGCGCAAAGAGTCTTCCATCTTTGGCTCAGGTCGTTGCCTGCCCGTGCGTGCCCTGCCACTGATGAGCCAAAAAGGCGAGTGCTTGAAGACCACAGCCGCTGGCCCAATACACACGCATCCTGCGGTCGGGTGGCTGGCTCTTGTGCCCTGTTGTCACTCGGCTCTCACCCGAGCAACCCGGGTTGTCGACTTTAAAATTCTTCATCCTGCTCTATATTGTTGGGAGCAAGAGCTTGGTAAGGAGGGGGCTTGAAGACTGGATATGAGTGGTAAATGGTTGGTGACAGTGGTCATCGCAGTGTCAGTGAGTGGCTGACAGCACGTTGACACAAGTGGCATCGATGATGTGAGGTTTGCATGTCTGTGCGCCATGTCATTAGACCCCTGCATCATAGTCAGATTGCTTTCTTCCCACCAACACTCTTGATCTTGCATTTTCTTGCCGGTTGGTAGTGCAGGCCACGTGCTTAAGGGTGAAAAAGAAGGAAGAGCTGGGGGCGCCTGGCCTTAACACTGGGAGCAAGAGCTTGGTAACGAGGGGCTTGAAGACGGATATGAGACAAGGCCACATCCAGGCTAGATACTTGCAACTCACTTGAGTGCTGGGGATGAGTTGTGTCTTTTTTGAGGAGCGTGTCCTGCAGTTGGCCACGTGGTGTGCATCATGGCCAGCCGTAGAGCCAATGCATCGCAGCTTGTGATAAGGCGCCTCCCTCCTAAGGAGGAGATTGTGGGCTCGACTGGATAGTGTTTGGGTGTCAGGGGCAGAGTCTCCTTGACAGGTAGTTGATCAGGAAGGGCTGTTGGCCTAATGGATAAGGCGTCAGCCTCCGGAGCCGGAGATCCCAGATTCAAGTCCTGGGCAGCTCAGTGTTATCCCTTCAGAATGCGCCAGTGGTAACTCCGGCTCGCTGTAAATTCTGCAAGTGTGCTGTTGCGAGGCGCGTGGTTTGGTGCTGCGCTTGCAGTTATGGTGGCTCTGGTAGGCTGGTGACAGTGGTCATCGTAGTGTCAGTGGCAATGAGGGTTTTTGTGGTGGTTGCAGTGGCACCGAGTGGCTGACAGCACGTTAACACAAGTGGCATCGATGATACATGGATGAAAATACTCAAGGTGGTTCGAGTCCCCACAATCTCCTCCTTAGGAGGGAAGCGCCTTATCCATTAGGCCACACGAGCTACGATGTATTGGCTCTATGGCTGGCCATGATGCAGACCAGGTGGCAAACTGCAGAAACGCTCAGGGCCACCTCCAATCTCTATCTCAACCCACAACATCTCCACCTCCACAGCTTCCGTGCCCCTGGCTGCTCCTCAAGAGCAGATGCCAGAGCCACAATTGAAGCCTTTCATGCTGCCGACAAGGGATGGCCACCTCCACTTGCCTCTCCATCTCAACGCAAGTCATGTCCGGTGGAACAGCCCGACATGGCAGGCGAAGATTTGGCCCCCTATGCGGACCCATCCTATTGGCTCTATGGCCTGTTGTCATTCTGTGCTGAGATTTGCGCAGCCAAAACAACAGAAGCCGGAGGTCAACCGAACTTCAGAACAAGCAAAGAAAGAAAAAAGGAGGATACCGCCCGAAATATGGTGCTGGAAGCTGTTCACTTTCAAGCTACTCTCTATCTAGACCCATGGATGCCATGCTCTGGAGCCATAGAGTCAAGCCACTCTCTCTACCACCATAGAACTATCTAATTTTACACTTCCACACCAAAAACTCAGATGCAACAATTCCACTGTGACAGCAGGGCCGGAAAAGTTGCATGGAGAGCTTCTGGAATCCATAAAGTTCTTGCGTAGCCCTTTGTTCGGACTGTGCTTTGAGGTCAGCCTCGGCAAAGCCAGCTTGGTCTGTATCATCTCCGAGGGTAACCTGTGCGGGACTTGCTTGCTTCCCTGCGGATCCCCCGCGGGCACAATCATCAGGCAGATGCGGATCTGCCTTGATCAAGGTGGGTGCAGGGGTCTCGGCTAGATTGGCAAGGCCAGTGTGTTGACAGGATAGTCGTTTCCGGCGTGCTTGTAAGGCTCTCCGCAATGCTATAGAGCACAGCGAGTGGCTTGGTTACTTTGGATTTTACTGCACTGGGTTTGGTAGCAGCCCTCCTGGTTCCTCGCCATGCCCCTGGGGCTGTTTGTTGCTCCGGTTCCTGCTGCCGCTTGTGCGTTGAGTGCTCGTTGGGGGGGTCGAGGTGCATTCGAGCGGCTCTTGCTTCCACCGTCGCCTGATACCCTTCGGGACAGGAGATGCGGGTACGGTGGGCTCCGCAAGCTCTTTCGAAGGACAGCTGCATGGGCAGGCGCCTTCCATATTCATAACTTCCTCCGATGACCTGTCTTGCTGCCAGAACAGCTAGCTCACTTGATTGCGTTTTCTCTGCGATGGGAAGTGTCTCTTGTGTCTCATTGACTTGGACGTGACTGCCGGCCCCAGGCTTGGTAGACCTGATAGTAGGGGAGATGGCACATCTTTTAGCATCTTGGTGCGCAGATGGAGACAGGGAAGGTACTTCGTCCTCATCGCTGACGACAATTTCACTGTGTTCGTCCTCCCCGGCTACCTCCGGATCATCAGTCGGCTTCCTCTTCCTTGCCTTCCGCATGACCAGCTTCTTTGTTCTGCGGGCCAGGGCGACTAGCTTCTTGCATGGGTGCTTCCTCTTCGCCAGCAGGAGAGGTAACAGTAACGACTGACCTCTCCGTAGACGGCTCTTGCGTCATCAGCCATTCGTTGCCACTGCAACTACCACCACAAAAACCCTCATTGCCACTGACACTACGATGACCACTGTCACCAACCATTTACGAGAGCCACCATAACTGCAGGCGCAGCACCCAACCACGCGCCTCGCGACAGCACACTTGCAGAATTTCTCAAGCCACAGCGAGCCACAAACAGTGAGCTGCCCATCTCCGCTCCGGGCGCCTTGTCCATTAGGCCAACAGCCCTTTCTGATCAACTACCTGTCAAGGGCAGACTCTGCCCCTGACACGCAACACTATCCCCCCGCCCCTGCCAGAGATCAGGCGAGCGCCAGCGAGCCGCAGCTGAAGCCGCCTCCATGCACACCTCCACAGCCTCCGCTCCTCAACGCCCCAGAGCCACAATTGAGTCCACCTCAGTTGCCGACAAAGGGTCGCCACCTCCGCTCCATCTGCTCCACGCCAACATGGATGAAAATACTCGGGGCGGGACTTGAACCCACAATCTCCTTAGGAGGGAGGCGCCTTACCCATTAGGCCACACGAGCTACGATGCATTGGCTCTACGGCTGGCCATCATGCACACCACGTGGCCAACTGCAGAAGCGCTCCTCAAAAAAGACACAACTCATCCAGCACTGCTCAAATGTGGCTTTCTTCAAGCCCCCTCCTTACCAAGCTCTTGCTCCCAGTATTAAGGCCAGGCGCCCCCAGCTCTTGCTTCCTTTTCATCCTTGTGCACCATGTCATTAGACCCCTTCATCATAGTCAGATTGCCAACACTCCAAATTGATCTTGCATTTTCTTGCCGGTTGGTAGTGCAGGCCACAAACCTCACATCATCGATGCCACTTGCGTCATCAGCCAGTCGTTGCCACTGCAACCACCACAAAAACCCTCATTGCCACTGACACTACGATGACCACTGTCACCAACCTACCAGAGCCACCATAACTGCAAGCGCAGCACCAAACCATGCGCCTCGCGACAGCACATTTGCAGAATTTCAAGCCACACATCGCAGGTCCAAGCCAGCTTCAATCCCAGAGCCACCAGATGATGACGATCCTGATGAAAGCTCCTCCTCGCTCGCCAGCGGGTCAAGATGGAGAGATCCATACTCCGGACCAAAGAGTTCGTTGGGCTCCGCGCGCATTGAGGAGTACTGGGGTGAGAGGCCTCGGCACATCAAATGGAAGCGTGCGATTCAGGCTCGGCAGTGTCTATGGGTTGGAAGCGCAGGGAAACGGAAGGAAAAGGAAGCTAAGCCGGCAGTGCGCAACGACGCCAGAAAAAAAGCCTTCTCTAGGTTTCAGAGCAGACTCCAGAGCAGGTTTAAAGCCACGACTGGCACCAACGAGCGTCCAAGCTTGGGACGCGCTCTTTGCAGGCTACTGCCACGCGCGGCGTGCTCCCAGCCCCGCGCGCCCCAACAGACCCAACCTTCCCGCACCTCTTTACGATGTCCTCTCTGGACTCATAGGAAGTGGCCGTCAAGCCGCCAGCATCCTTGAAGCATCTCTGCACCTTATAGCATTGACATCAAACTGGCGCCGGCCCGAGGACCACAAGCAACAACCAACATGTACCGCAAAAAAAAACAAGTGGACAATGCTTGACCCTGTCCCTCACTTGCTCGATCTGTGCAGGCTTTGGCCTGCAAACAGCTTGGCGCACGCGTCGCATTAGCATCATTAGCAAAAAACACACTTGATTCTACTCGTGTCGTCTAAGAGTGAAACTGGCCATGCTGGCTCAGCAAAGCCAAGCGATCAAGTGCAAGCTTCAATCAAAACGGAACACGTGCCAGAACAAATGTCAGAACACATGTCAGGACATTTGTCGCACACATGGAAGATTTGATTGCAGAATAAGTGTTCGAACACATGACAGAACACATGGTCAAACAATATGCCCCAAGACATGAACACATGCCTAACTACAAATCAGAACAAATTCCAAGACTTGACCGCGGCAGGACAAATCTCGGGACACATGCCAGAAAGGATCTCAAAACACATGCCATTGCACAAATGTAAGAAGATTGTGCACGTGCCAGGCAGCGTTTGTCAGGAGAGTCTGTCAATGCCTGTGACCCCCCGTTTTTCCCTCCGTCTTTCGGAATGATTACTGGAAGTAAGGTTGTTGAGGGCCAGCATCAGGTCAACATCTCAAAAGTTGAGTTGCAGCAAAAACACCAAAAAATACGCAGAAAGTAGGTATGTCGTGGTGATCAAACGCGATCCGCATTTACTGTGGCCGCTTCGTTGCCCTTATTGCCCATTGCAGCCATGCCGCTGCTGCGCAAAAGCTGAAGTTGCCCTCACCCAGAAGGAGGATCTGTGAAGACTCTTGGTACCTTGCTTGAGGAGCCAAGTGGGGGATGCCATGAAGCCCCCAAAACCCTCTTACTATTCGCCTTGAGTTGCACTATGGCCCAACACTTCGAGCACTTCCCCCCTCATGCTGAAATACGGCCGCTCCTTGTAGTACTCAACACTTTACCTCTTCTTCTGGTCCATCCAGCTCCCCCTCGCCACTTCTGCCGAGCATCGTGACCTCCGCCCGGAGCTCTCCAAGCAAACTGGCCTTCCGCTCAGAGCAGTGAATCAGCTCCTCATCGGTGGCTGTGGCGAAGAAAGTTCGAGCTATTTGTTGGCTTGGTTCTACAATGTCATACAGTAAAAAAGGGTGCCCGACAGAGCCAGAATTAGATTCTGCGTTTTTGCCCTCCGGCTGAAAATTCGATTCATGCATCCCCGCTCAGTTCATTCATCTGGCCAATCCTATGGTGGCCTGATGAAGAACCAAACGTATCCTTTGCAAACAGCAGGCCAGGCTTCATTTCTTAAAGATCCTTTATGTAAAATCTTTTCCCCACTTCTGTTTGGGCCCCGAAGAACGCCCATGAAGGCAAGCGGTAAGAATGCCTCCCGGCCCAATTTCTCTGAGAAGGCCCCAATCTGCAAATTTACAAGCCAAACGCTTCACATGATTGATCATCTTGCTCTTCTTCTGAACGATTAGCTAAAGGATACGGGACTAGTGCGATAGCTCTTCCAGGAGAAACAGCGGATGGCGACGGGGAATATGGTCCACAACCTGACCTGAGGGCCTCGCAGTCTCTTCCAACTGGCTAGATGGAGGTTTGGGGTTTGGTCCGAAATAGTCTGAACAATATCCGAAACAAAGTCGGTTCAATCATGTTGTCCAATCAATCTCAACAATTGCTAGCACCTGATCATTTTTGAGCATTTTCTTGCCCAAGAATGCAGACCTGAAGGAAGTGAAGAGAAACCAACATGAGGGCAAAACGGACTCGACGGTATCTGTATCAGAAAGGAGCTCAACATCACTGATCAAGTTCTTCCATGTGTAGCATTGGGAAGTGCAACCCAGAATCTTCTTGCCCTTTGCCCAAACCCCTCACGGCCCTTACGGCCATTGGAGTCATCTCAGATGTTTAATGGTCTTTCTCCTGGGCAACTTGCCCCCGCTGCTCCTTGCTGGGCAACTTGCCCCGCCACAAGCGCGACATCACAGTGGTCGAAAAGGCTGGATACTGTAGTGTTCCCTGCTCTGATGCAAAAAGCAACATGCAGCAGATTCCAGTGAAGTTCTAAGCACTATTGAAATTTTTGTTTTGCTCAATTGCGAGGAACTGATGGCAAACCCGCGATCTTGGAATTGCAAACTCAGAAGAACGCTACAATCCAAAAGCGGCCAATGTGATGACATCGCTGACTGTCGAAGCAGCACCCCGAACACTAAGCTTTCATGTACCTCTACAAATAGTGCTAGTGAGGTGGGGTTCCACAAAGAGCTGAGGATGATTCGGTCTTTGAAAACGAGGGACCGAAGGAAAATAACACACAGAACACGTTAAAGATGCTGCACGCCATTGAAAGGCCGTGAGCAAATCACACGAAAAGCCGTGTCATGTGAGTTGTGCGATAGGACAGAAAAAAAGGACAAATACCAGGACAAATATGTGACGCTATTTGTGACATACTCCTTTCTGGGCCTTCTAAGCCTCCACGCTGCTGACGAAGAGCCCATACCCTTGGCGAAAGGGATTCGGTTCCTCGGTCTCGCCATGGTGCGAAGGGGATTGGGTGCGTGACTTTGATGGAATTGCCAGTGGCAGGCTGAACCTCAAGCGACTCAGTCTGCACATTTTCTGCACAGGTACCAGGCCCAAGCAATGGAGGGGTTGTGCCACAGATGTGCCAGCCGCGGCACGTAACATCGAGCAGTCTCTGAGTTTGGCTCTTCTATTTTTTTGAATTTGTGTGAGGTCCTTTGTAGAGCGCACGCATTTTCCAAGGACACGTCTACGAGCCGAGTTTGCTCGTTAGTTGCTTCACTTCAAGTCGTGCACGGGCGCCTTCCAAGTGGCCCGGGCGTGTCCAAACCCTGTGGCCTCCAAGGCGCTCCCCGAATTGGGCACCCTCAAATTGCCCCCCCCCATCCTCAGGGCGGGTGCACGGTGCACGGGTGGTTCGAAAACTGAGGCTCCCGGCAAGGTCCAATACCTGAGGATGGGCACCTCCGCAGGTTTTTTTGGGGTCAAGCGGGGGTCAAGGAGGATGACACCGAAAAGCCCTTCGGTGAGACTTTCTTGCTTGGGAACACTCCGCCAGTTTCTGGCACAACGCTTGGGAGGCAGTGCTAGGACAAAGCTTGAAGAACATGGTCATGAGTCATTTTGGCACCTGTTACTACTAGCGTGGCACTTGTTTCTACTAGCTTCTTGTTACTACTAGTAAGGCACCTGTTACTACAAGCGTGGCACTTGATATCTCTTGAGGTCTTCAGCCCATCTGTTTCACATCACCGTGCCATTTCCGTAAATGAATTGTTCCTTCTTTCATCGCCCCCCCGCACCAGTGTCAATGTTAGGGAGCATGTCCCAAGGTTATGTTGACTGGACGTAACTAATCAAGTAACAAACATGTGAGGTGGCGTTTCAAGACGAAACCTCATGAAACTTTGACATCTGGGGGTGTCAGCTATTATGTTCTATTGCTCCGGGGCTGTACTTGTCCATGTACTTGTCCATGTACTTAGCCGTACTTGTGTCCGGCAAATGGTTTTGCAGTGCGGTCACCACTTGAGACGACCTTCCGTGTTCCAGCCCTTTTGGAGCCGTTGCCCCCAGGTGTCGTGTCGTCACCGTGTCGTGCGGGTTTCGCCGGCCGAGCCCGAAGGGGCCGGGCACCGCATCGGGTTTCGCCAAGGGCGACGACGTTCGATGCCCACACACCCGGCGTAGCGATGCGTAGCCATGCGTAGCCCACCTCTTGCTCAATGTACTTGTAAGCAGCCTCCACTCCTTTGACCACCTGATGCTGGAGTGTTTCATACACACCACAACACCCGACTTGTTAACAGTGCCCTGGCACTGCCCACACTGGAACATCAAACTCGCTTGGGCTTATTCTCCATGGTGCAATGGCGCGGATGCCGAAGAGAATGGGATCTTGTATGATCTTGTGAATCTAGTGCGGCAGAATGCAAAGGTTCCGATCCACAAACCCTGTTGCCCATTCGGCCCTTTAACAAGGTCTCGGGAAAGGTCGCAACACTTCTGGAATTTCTCGTGACCTGTGAAACATGTTCTGCGTTTGGCGGAACATGTAACTTGGGTGAATATTTTGGCGGCGACATGGGGTGGAAGGACCTCACAAGTATATGACGCACAAACACACACGCACATGTGTTTGTACATATATATATATATACATACGTGTGTAAACACATATATCTATATATATATACATATTTATATGTGTGTGTCAATATATATATATATTTATAGGACACGTCCCTGGTGTCACATTGAAGGTTAGGCTTTTCTTGAACTTGGAGCATAGATTGTAAGAAAGATCTCCCACCTGTCAAAGGTGTGTGAATATGATCATGGAAGGATCTATTGGAAAATGATTGTAAGTGGATGGAAGTGGCAGGTAGATGCAGGTAGTCTGAGCTCAGCCTGAGCTCAGCTCAGGCCTTCGGAAAAGATTTGCAATGCCTCCTGAATTGGCCCCCTTGGAATCTCACTTGGTTAAAGTTAGGAGTGCTGAGAGATGTGAAGCAACTGTTTGAAGGATATATATATATATATATTTCTTTTTTGAGCTTAAAACATCTTCAATCATCCTCCACAAACTGTAGGGCCCACTCGACACACTCCAAATGCCTCTTCAATGCGAAAATCCTACCGCAACTCTGAGGTCTAGGACGAGATTCGACCTGTCTCGAGGTAGCATCCGTGCACCTGCCAAGGGATGCGAAGGGCATGGTTCAGGTGCTGAGCATGTGCTGTGAGGATCTCCCGTGTTGCACCCTTCAGCCTCGAATTCCCTGCGATCCTTCCTAGTCGAATGTGTGTGTGTGTGTGATGTGTGATTTCAGCTGGGGAGACTTTTCCGCTGCCACACGTAGATGGCATCCAAGGAGGGTGGAAAAACTTCAATTCTCGGCCAATCGGAGACATGTGGGTCCTCATTCCTCCCGAACTCGATGCCCTTTTCCCCTCATGAGCTGAGATTCTGACCTTCTCCCTCAATCCTGAGAAAGACTGCGGTGAGAGGGGCCACAACAAGTGCTTTGGTTCAAATGGTTCGTGCTGTTTGTAAAATGCGACCATTCGCGAGGACTGTAATGTCCCAGCATGTAAGCTGGGAGACAGGATCGCAAGTCGAACGAGTGGCAACAGATTTCTCCTAGATGCACAAACACCGTCGATACCAACACATCTGTCAAACAAGCTATCTGTAGCTTTCTGCTGCTGCCTGGCAAGAGGACAGGTCAACACATGGGGCATTCACAAGCTACTGCAACACTGATACATGGCACTTCTTCTGACAAGATGCTCGATGGAGAAGGAGGAGGCTCTCTCCACAGTCAGCTGGCGTTGCAAGCGCATGGGCTCTGTATTCAGTTTGGGTTCACGTTGCTTCTCCGTCAGCCATCCGTGTGAAAACCGAATGAAGAGGGGGTTCCGATCCACACCCAGCCATTGGGTGAAGCATTCACCCGAACAAGGGATGGCCCAAATGATGAAGAGACAGAGGCATTGACGCAAATGAATGCGACCTGCAGGTTTTAGACCATTCTCCTTTCCCAGCAGGTTTGCCGTGCCTATTTTTGCATATCAATTTCAAATCATGCCTTCCAGCCAAAGGCGAAGGGAAGCACCAAGCACCAAGCAGGCCCCGTCTCACCTCACCTCGTTCCATACGTCCAAGGCCTTGCGCGACGCACCCGAGCGACGGTCGCATCACCCGAGCGAGTTCACTGGGGCCCCTTCACCACGAGAGCAGTTCCAACCAAAAGGTCCCCAAAACTGGAACAGCTCTCTATCCTGAAAAATATGACAAAAAACACGACATTGTCTCAACAATCATTCTGAATTCTGAATCTTTCTTCAAAGGATAAACAAAACATTGACAACAAACATCTTCTGAGCCCCACTCAGAGCCCCCACCATCCCAGCACAATCAAAGCCAGGGCCCATGTTGGCCGTAGTCGCTGGCACACGCACCGTGACCCGCCTGAATCGGGAGAAGGAGAAGACCACCCAAGGGGACCATGTCATGGGATGACCATCTGGTCCATGTCATGCTTTCTACCAAGGGGAGGAGGTTCCTTGGTGTATTGAATGGTGCTTGGCTGCTTGGTTGACCTTCGCCCCCTGGAAAATCGCCGCCACATGCGTAGAAACACACCTGAAAGACATCGAAACATTCCACGCCCGCACCAGATGACAACACCGGGGCGCAAGCGGCGCAAGGACGCCCCACTTACAGCACCCCACTGGGACACCTCCTCACCACCCGAGGTCGAACGGCTCCCTCAGCACCTGGAGTGCTCCCGAACCCCCGAACCCTCCAGCTCCTTCCCACCCGACCCTCTCTCATGGAGCTCTCCGACCTTCGGCTTTTGGTGACGTAGCTGTCGAAGATCTTCTTCAAGTCCGACTTGGCGCCCCTCTGTTCGACCGGCCGACCCGGGCCGAACCCGAACTGGTTGAGGTGTGACCCGCCGCGGACCCGTATGTCACTTAGTAATACATACGTATGGTAATTTATATTATATCTCTGTGTGTTTTGGTAGTGCCCCATATATGTGTGCTAAGCCAGCCAAACTTGTGAGGAAGTAAGCATGGATAGAAGAAGTTGACATCATCTCTAAGTCTGCCCAAGTGTCTCATTCAGGTTGTGCTTCTCAGCGAACTTACTCACCTGATCAGGAAATCATCGCTTGAAGACCTTCTTTATGTGACATGTAACATGTTGCCATCCTCTCAACACATGCAAAGGACATGTACAACATCGCGAACCATCGATAAGCTAGAAAGATTTGTTCTGCAGCACGTAGTGACGTAGTGCTGTAAAAACTATGAGGAGTTAAATTGGAACCAAAGACCTCATGTCTTCAATCCCCTGGTGCTTTGTCCTCTTTGATCAGTATTTCTCATTTTCGCCAAGCCAAGGGCACTTCCCCCCCCCTCCTCACCGAGCTGCGCCTCGTTTTGGCCCCACATGCTCGCTGCTCCTGAGGCTGAAAAACGGTCTCAAATGAGGAAACCCAGGAGTAGCCCGGATGGATCTCGTTTTGGACGGAGAACGCTACGGACGCCAGGTGGAGGCCAGAGCACCAGTGACACCTCGAGAGAGGCTGATGAATCGCAGCTTTTGAGTGTTCGACGTTCAACCGATCTTTCTGAATCCGCTCGGGTCTGTACGGACTCCGTGTTGTGTCGCTTTGTCTCATGTGTGTGCGCGCGTGTGTGTGTGTGTGCCAAACCCTGTTTCCAAGGGTTCAATTTAATTTAAAGCAGGGGGATGAGGATCCCTTGGTGTGCCTCATCTAACAAAGGCCGCACCAAGTGGATGTGATATCAGTGCCCGGCCAGCACTGACGTACCTGCCTTTCAATTGTTTAACTCGACGTTTTTCAACAATACTGTTCGACGGACTCAGCACTTCTTTTTCAGTCAAGGTCTAAATTGCAGTAATCGTAGTTAACTAAAGTGCACTGGTGAACAATGTTAAACAATACTTTTCCGCGGACTCTGCCACCTTTCCGTTCTCTCACCTTCCTTCTCAGCTTGGGAACTGAGTGTAACTGAAAACCAATGTCAGAGTGTGTTTCGCTCAGCCGTCCCACTCGGGTGCTGAGTGTGATCCCCGTCACTGGGGCGCTGTTTCATTGGGAAATCTTTAACGGAACTCACTACCGCTCACCGGAACTTCGCTGGAATTCACCTCCACTTCCAACGAATTAACTGCCACAACGGCCGCCGGGCCAAAAAACGGTGAACCACCACAGCCGCCGGGCTATAAAACGGTACTCCCCTTGCAGTCATGCAGTCAGGCAGGTTTCCCAACCCCCCCCCCAGCCGAGTT
>CAXAMN010001281.1:346223-410594 GCA_963970005.1 Durusdinium trenchii | reverse complement strand
CCCCTTGCAGTCATGCAGTCAGGCAGGTTTCCCAACCCCCCCCCCCCAGCCGAGTTCTACTCCCCACCTAATTAGGGCAACATAGGGAAATGGTACTCGACACACTTGTGTGTCGGTGCCTTTCCCTGTGTTGTTCCTGTTCTAGTCTTTCCTACCCGGGCGGTCTAAGACTAAAGTCCCGCTCCCTAGCTATCGCACTTAATTCATTTCTGCTAAGTAATCAGTAACTCTAGAGTGCTAGGTATTCAGACACACGCATGTACACACACATGGACATACAGCCCCTCCCTGCCCCCCCGCTTTCCTTCTTGCGCTTTTCGTCGTTTGTTGGGCTTTCTCTCAGGCTGTTTAGGTTGCTCTTGAGGCTCGTTTCCCTACCCCAGTCAAGGGCTAAGTATTCACTTTTCTACACCTACCTTTCTTTCTTGCCCTCTTAGCGCTGCTCTTTCTGTCTTTCTTTTCTTTTGTTTCTAAGGCTTTTTAGGTGACTATTCAGGTCTTTCACATGCGCGCCGCGAAGCGGCACCGTGTGTGTGCCAAACCCTGTTTCCAAGGGTTCAATTAATTTAAAGCAGGGGGATGAGGATCCCTTGGTGTGCCTCATCTAACAAAGACCGCACCAAGTGGATGTGATATCAGTGCCCGGCCAGCACTGACGTACCTGCCTTTCAATTGTTTAACTCGACGTTTTTCAACAATACTGTTCGACGGACTCAGCACTTCTTTTTCAGTCAAGGTCTAAATTGCAGTAATCGTAGTTAACTAAAGTGCACTGGTGAACAATGTTAAACCTTTCCGTTCTCTCACCTTCCTTCTCAGCTTGGGAACTGAGTGTAACTGAAAACCAATGTCAGAGTGTGTGTGAAACAAGAGCTCGCACGAGGTTTGCATCTTGAATTCTTGAACGCACCTCAGGTAGAAAAAGACACCCCAAATTGATCGGAACAGGGAGACGACTCTGGGACGACTCTGGGATGAGCCCCGATTTTGGATGTCAGGAGAACAAAGCATGTGCACACATCCTACGTTCACTGTGTAGAAACCCTGGCTCACAACAACCCCGTCCTCCCCTGTGCCCAAGGCGTCGCGGCTATCGTTGAGCCGCGTGCTGCCACAGCTCAATGAACCAAGTTACGAAACAAAAATAGGGACTTGGCAAAAAAAATGCAAGAGTGCCGGAGAGCATGTTAGGTCATTCATACCCATGCCGCGATTACTTCCACCTATAGGCTCACACTGTATATAGCTCTAAGTTCTAAGGCTTTCAAGGAGCGCAGGTTGGGCAATCCCAAAACAAAAGACTGGCAGCGCTGTTACCAAATATATGCACGAGCAGAAATACACAAAAGTCCCAAGTGCAACTCGCACAAGCTCCCTTTTTCTCCCAAGACCTTTGGCAGTGCCATGTGTACACACCATGGCAGTCTTTTTGTGTTCTATTGCGACCACATCAGAACCTCGGATAGCCACAATACGTGTGGATCACTCCGTTGCACTCGAGGCTAGCCAGGCAGCTTGGGAGGCGCTTCAGGCGCTTCAGCACTCTCGCAATGACACCACTCTGGGCAAACTCTGGGAAATGCCACCGGAGAAAAACAACACACCCACGCGGCTACTTCACACAATTCTGCCAAGATGATCCATTTTGAATGCACTTTGCAGCTCAAAGAGCAGATAAGAGCAGCTAAGCGCTGATTCAAAAGACATTTCCCCTTGCCCACGCAGCACGGGCCTCGGCGCATGCTGCACTGAGTGAACGCGCGGCACCCCGAATCACCGCTCCTGGGGAGGAGCCAGCGCCTACAGCAGCTTTGGACTCTTCACCTATGCGCGGCTGGTCCCAAGTGCTGCAAAACGGTGGAGGTGGAGGAGGAAGTTGGAGTAATTTCTCCCCAAAATGTCTTGAACACTCCTTGATCTTGTTTGTATCTACTTGGGATACTTTCTAACTCTAAGTTCACATGGATCAGTGCGGCTGGTATCATTTCATCTCATCTTCATCATCTGGCCACTGTGTTTCAGAGCCGATGTTTTATTTTAATCAGCATGTGACATCGCCCGGATAGGACCAGACATCGACATTTTTGGGGTCCAAGATGCTTCGTTTTTTGGGGCCCAAAAAGGATACGTCTCTACTAGGAACAAGGTTCGCTACGAACGGGGTCGGTGGCGCCCCAAGACGACGACCTCAGTGCTCGGATCTGCGCTGCGCTGCGGATCTGCGCTCGTGTTTTTGGGGCTCTGCCGCTGGGCGAGCTTCGCGGCTGCACAGCGGTGGCAGCCGACCGCGGGGCAACCCGCGGATGCCGCTGCGACGGAATGTTAGGTTCGAATAGGAAAGGGGAAGCAGTACAAAACAACACTTTAATCATGGTTTCTTCAGGCTTCATTCATATCCGGGTCTTCCAACAAGAACTAGAAGTTTATGGCCGATCAAGATACAAGGATATGAGGAACAAGAAAAACACAGTTACTTTCGCTTTTTCCCCAAACAGTTTACTGTTAGGGGTTCTCAATGCTTTAAAGAATGGTCGCCTTGGTGCTGGAAGGTCTGGTCGGGTTCCCGGCCGGCTTGTCTCCCACTTCCTTTCATTTGTCTCCCAGTTCTTTTCATTTGTCTCCCAGCTGGGTGGTTCCCGGCTGGCTTGTCTCCCACTTCCTTTCATTTGTCTCCCACTTCTTTTCATTTGTCTCCCACTTCTTTTCAATTGTCTCCCAGTTCTTTTCATTTGTCTCTCAGGCTGGGTGCTTGTGGTCGGGTTCCCGGCTGGCTTGTCTCCCACTTCCTTTCATTTGTCTCCCAGGCTCGGTGCTTGTGGTCGGGTTCCCGGCCGGCTTGTCTCCCACTTCTTTTCAGGCTGGGTGCTTCTGGTCCGGCTCCCGGCTGGCTTGTCTCCCACTTCCTTTCATTTGTCTCCCACTTCTTTTCATTTGTCTCCCAGGCTGTGTGCTTGTAGTCGGGTTTCCGGCCGGCTTGTCTCCCACTTCCTTGCATTTGTCTCCCACTTTTTCCCCAAGCAGTTTACTGTTAGGGGTTGTCATTTCTTTCTTAAGATGTGTCCGCCCTTTGTGTCACTGCTGGTGTCCGCCCATTTCCACTGGCCATGTAGCATTTCTATTCATCTCCCAGGTCTGTCACTGCTGGTGTCCGCCCTTTTCCGCTGGCCATGTAGCATTTCTATTCATTTGTCTCCCAGGTCTGTCATTGGTGGTGTCCGCCCTTGGACGCTGGCCATGTAGCATTTCTATTCATTTGTCTCCCAGGTCTGTCACTGGCGTTGTCCGCCCTTTTCCGGCGGCGATGCAACATGTCTATTCATTTGTCTCCCAGGCCTGTCACTGCTGGTGTCCGCCCTTTTCTGCTGGCAATGCAGCATTCTATTCATTTGTCTCCGAGGTCTGTCACTGCTGGTGTGCGCCCTTTTCCGTTGGCCATGTAGCATTTCTATTCATTTGTCTCCCAGGTCTGTCACTGCCAGTGTCCGCTCTTTCCGCTGGCCATGCAGCATTTCGATTCATCTCCCAGGTCTGTCACTGCTGGTGTCCGCCCTTGTCCGTTGGTCATGCAGCATTTCTATTCATGTGTCTCCCAGGCCTGTCACTGGTGATGTCCGCCCTTTTCCGCTGGGCATGTAGCATTTCTATTCTTTTGTCTCCCAGGTCTGTCACTGGTGTGTCCTTGTCTATTGGCCATGAAGCATTTCTATTCATTTGTCTCCCAGGTCCGTCACTGCTGGTGCCATGTAGCATTTCTATTCACTTGTCTTTGAGAGGGGAGCGCTGTGAGCGGTATTGATGTGTCTGACATTGCCTGGAAGGATCTGCCTGGAAGCGCCCAGATGTTAATCAATAAGATCGGTCAAGAAACCTACGGTGATTATGACAAAAAGAACCAAAACTGGAATGATAGAATGAATGACTTTACAAGAAACTTAAATGATCACTTTAAACAACATAGAACACTATATGCTGAAGAAAAAAATGTAGCAAACAAGGAGAAGATAGAAGACCGCAGGGGTCTATGGAATGCCTATTCATCACCAAGTGGAGTTTACAAAACAGGTAAGACTTTATACATAAGTGGCACAGGTGGTCGTGATGGATCTTTAACAAAGGATATTATTATGGATGATCTGTTATTAGTACCTACTAGAAATGTTCATCACAGTGAGAAATACAAACATGTTATAGAAGCATTGGAAAAGCCAGCAGAAATAACCCGTTTGGTTGGACATAGCCTTGCAAGTGCTGTAATAAGATCAATCAAGAACAACCTAATAGATTTGCTACAACAACCTATGCTACCCCTACAATAAAAAGCACAAAGGACAGGGAAAAAATCCCAAAAGACTTGACTACCACAATCCATCCGATATTGTTTCAATTTTGGATGCTTACGCTGTAACTTCTGATTTGAAAGAACCTAACCCTTTAATGAGCCACAGCTATATCAATTTTGAAGGGAACGGCCTTTGGAACATCAATCCCGGCACCAATATAAGCAATGGATTTAACCCTAATCACTCATTTTAAAACACACATTTACACTTAATTAACATATGTAATATTATGGTGGATTACTCCAAGGCAAACATTTACAGAATACTAAATGACAAAACTGACGATGTCTATATTGGTGCTACTTGTCAGCCATTGAGTGTCAGAGTGGCAGGACATAGAAGGGGGCGGAATGGCAAAGATAAGAAACATTACAAATTGTTATCACACAATCACCCAAACATTCAATGCTGGTGGTGGTGAAATCAATATGAATATTGTAAAATCATCTTCTAAACTGACTGGAGCATTCATTACCTTATTTTGAATTCCAAGAAGTGTGAAGATCTGAACCGATACTTACCTGACAATTATGTATATAAGAGATGGAATTACTTTTACAATCCTATGATCTATGGAAGAATTAATGATACTGGTATATAATGCTGATGCAAATGACTTATTACAAGGTAAAGGTTTTCAAGATGCCACCCATAGTTTAAGTTGGCAAATTCAATTAAGCAATTCCCAGAAATACCCAGAATTTGAAGTGCAATCATTATCAGAAAATTTTTACTATTTAAGAAGAGCCATACATTACATGAACCCAGATCAAGACAGTTTAAGTTTTTCATATCGTCAATGCAGAGAGAACAAATTCATTATTGGTATGTCATTTGAAAAGATGGCAGATGTCAATTTTACTGGTTATAATTCTAAAATGTCAGGTATTACCAATTTTAGAGTTAAAGGAGCAGAAGGAGCATTATTAGACCCTAATGAGCAAATCACTGAGGTTTTTTGTCATTTGATTTCAGAGACTGTTCTGGAATTGAGGGAAAGTGGGAGTATTGTCTATTTCCAAGGAAATTGACAATTTAAAATATCACAGGACATCAAAAATCCAAAATTCCAATTTTCCAAAATTCCAAAAAAAACAAAAGAACCAAAAACACAAAAAAAAATTCTGCACAGACCATGGGGGGAAGAGGGGGTGAGGCAAAGTCCTGAAACACAATACAAATATAGAAACAAAATACAAACAAAATGAAACAATGCAAAAACGCGCCGCTCAGAGCGCTCCTTTCTGTTGTCTTTCAGGTCTGTCACTGGTGTCCGCCCTTGTCCGTTGGCCATGAAGCAAGCATTTCTATTCATTTGTCTCCCAGGTGTGTCACTGCTGGTGTCCGCCCTTTCCCGCAGGCAATGCAGCATTTCTATTCTTTTGTCTACCAGGTCTGTCACTGCTGTGTCCGCCTTTTTCTGCGGCCATGCATTAGTCTCCCAGGTCTGTCACTGTTGGTGTCCGCCCTTTTCCGCTGGCGATGCAAGATTTCTATTCATTGGTGCTGCCGCCCTTTTCCGCTGGCCATGTAGCATTTCTATTCATTTGTCTCCCATGCGGCTTCTTTCTTTTTGTCTTTCAGGTTTGGTGCCTGCACTGCTGTTTTCTGCCGCGTGACTGTCTCCGGGAGTGCATTCCTGCCACACTGTGTAACTCTCTCAGCTTTGTTTTCCTTTTCGGGCAAGCGTTGGATGAATGACCGGATTGAATTTCGGCGGCGTGGCAGCGATCTCTCTGTTCAGTTGGGACGGAGGGCATGCGTCAGGCACCAAAAGTCAATTTCATGTCACATCCTTCGCTCCTCATGCTTCTATTTCTTGTCCTCACGTGGTCAGCTCCTTGCTGATTGAGCAGCATGACCAGCATCATGTTCGCACTTGAAGAATAATTCCCCAAAAGGTTTACTGTCAGGGCTTCTCAATTCTTTCTTAAGATGTGTCCGCCCGCTCTGTACTGCTGCGTCCGTCTCTGCCTTGCAATCCTTTACGTTCGTCTCCCAGCCTGGGCTGCTGTGGCCGCCTCTGCCTTGCAATCCTTTGTCTCCCAGCTCTGGACGTCGCAAGCTCTAGTTTCGATTTTGAAAAACACAAACTGTTTGGGGTCTACGGTGGGGTAATATCCAAATAGAAGATGGCCGCTGCTAAACAGTTGGATGACCAAACTTGTCATTTGCGAGTCACTCATGTCGCGGCATGCTAGAATCACGGGCAATGTTCCTTTATCTGGATGAACAGCTTCAAGCGGATTGCTCAGGTCAATGGTTGTTAACTCCCAAACTCAGGAGTCGAAACAAGCCGCTCCTTCGATCTTCTCCCATCGCCGCGGTCGGTGAGACACATTTGTGCAAAAGAACCTGCAACAGCCAAGGGCATCGCGACTCGAGTCCGGAGCGATCGGACGCTACGAACGGGGCGAAACTGGCCTTCCCAGATCGGATAAGATGGGGGTCGGATGAGATGAGGGTCTCGCACACCATCGGTCAAAGCAAGTGGTGCCAATGCTCCGAGTGCTCAGTGCTACGGGGGCTACCTTTTTGAAAGGAACATGATGGTATGGATGTGTATGGATGTGTATGGATGGTAAGAGAATGTCCAATCAATGGCATGAAGTCAAAACAGTAGTAGATACATTTCTAGTGGCCACTAGCCGTGTGTATTCACTTTGGGCTTTTCAAAGCTAGACTCTCCTATAACTATAACGGAGACTCTTTTAGGTTGTTTGACATGTAGGGCGAGGGGCAAGCTGTCGCAGGTCTAATTCAACCAGCACGTGCTTCCAGCAGCGTGCTGCCATGAACGCTCGAGCAAAGGTTCTCCTTCGCTTCACCCAATGCGAGAAGGATGGTCCAAATTACTCTCATGTTCGTATGACTTAGGCCGTTTGACTTTGGCATGCCGAACCAAGGTAAGCTGATTTAGGACACCAAAGGAAAAACACGACTAAGGGGCCGCGCGCGTCCTGTCCCTCCATGCATTGGGATCCATCTTCACGCGGCCCCTGTAGCGCCCGGTTAGGGCCTGCCTAAAGGGGCCCTCGTGGGGTTGGCGGCTGCAATGTTCCGTGGTCATGCATCCGAGCCTCATCCTTCTGATTCTTGAAAACACACCGAAAGAAGAAACTGAAACTGTAACAAACACTCACCCCCAGGTCACCCCCCTCTACAAACGTCCAGCGATCGGCAGGAGCCCCTAAAAATGCGATGCGCGAAAAGAACGATCTGCTTTCTCCGCTGCGTTCTCCGCGCTCGGAGGATGAGCGTTCCAGTGGATGCAGGACGCTGCAGGACGCCGCTATGCCTTGACCCCTTTTCCAGACCTCGGGGACGACACCTGGCGTTGGCTGGGCTTGGTATCCACATCGCTGATCGCCGCGCTCACGTCTTCTTCGATGATGGAGCGCCTCTCCCTCTTGGTGGCTTTGATGTGATCGTACCTTGGGAACATCAAAAAAATACCTTGAAAAAGGTGAAAAAGGAGGAACCGTGGCCACCAAGGCATTCCACAGGATCAATAGAATACAGAACGGGTCCTAAGCATCAATTACGGTATTACTTTTAGTCGTTCATTGAGTACTATTCGACTATGCCAGGCCTTGTGCTAGTCTCTCCAATGCACATCCAACAACATTGTGTTTTAAGTAGAGTTAAACTGCACTTTTTCGGCATCTTGCGTGACTGGTGCCAAACACACACCGCCACCTTCCGCACAAGAGGTCCGCGACCCAAGAACTTACGCAAGTGGGAAATCCAAAAAACATCAAAAATTTGGGAACCCCGAATAGGTCCTAGTACACACATCCTAATACTAACTCATCGAGTTCAAAAAGTCAAACACCTTCGTCATTCCCGCAAAATCCCCAACCAGTTGAGGTGGTTGGTGTTTTTTGTCTCTTCAGTCAGGTCAGTCGGGTCCGAGCCACTCTGATTGCTCAAAAGCATGCTGAACTGCTTGGGTGTCTCCCTTGATTTCAGCCAAAATCTCGCCCAGGAGCACCTGAGGCACTTTCGAGATCTTGCGGCCTTGCGGAACCTAGACCTTGCGAGAAGAAGGTTCCTCCCAAGAAATGGCCAAACCAAGGCAACAAAACATGTGGTGAGGGTTTTCGACCGAAAACGCTTGCGGCCACACCCTGCTAGGGGTTTTCGGCTTGCACTGGTGCATTCTCAGAAGCGAATCTGCCCCAAAAAATTCGTCCGAAACCAAAAAACGGAAGATATGAAACTGTGAGAAAAGCCTCATGTTGGGAACATTTCACCACCGTCACCCTAATGAGGACATCTGCCGGCTCAGAATGCTGTGCTGAAACCGATGGGCGGGATCTTTTCGGCCAGGTCGCAGCAAGGATCCAGGGCATCGTTACACTGAAACAACCCTGCCTTGCCCTGCTGTTGGCAAAACACGCCAGCTGCACCATTCATTTTTTACTCATTTTTCTTGTAAACGACTCCCCAATAGCAAAGCAGTACACTCAGCCGCGGAAGTCACGACACAGTAGTAGGAAAAATTTGTGTTCCCAATTGGAAACGCGACGTCAGGTTGGGGTCCCGGCATAGTCCTTGCAAAAACCAGCTTCCCGCATGGAAACGCAATGATTTGGCAAGGTTTTTGATGTGCTCCGAAATTCCATCCGAAACATAATTTTATATAATTTTCATGTACTCACAACAAGTTTCTGGCATGGAAACGCAATGATTCTAGCAGTGATGTCAACTTTCTTGTGGTGCCTTGACATCTCTTTAAATCACACACAGGTACCAGAAGGAGATGGTGAACGAGGTCAGAGCCCGTGCCAGAAAGGAAAGCCCTCAGAATGAAGACCTCTACGCCCTGGAAGGGTTAACATGGTACCTGAAAACGACGGGGTCGTAGAGGAAAATAGTTTTCCAAAAGTCAATTTTCAGATTCCATGTTAATCTTGCCGGGTGTAGTTACCTCATCATGTATATGCGCACACCCCGTTCTTTCTGTCTTCCTTTCTTTCCTTTTTTCTTGTCTCCCCGCTTGTCTGCTGTGATCGGCGTTTTGTCTGCCGCTGCTGCCTTGTCTCCTTACTTGTTTCCCCACCTGCCTCCCCACTCGTTTGCCTGTGCGATTGGCGTTTTGCTTGATCGGCTTTTTGTTTGCCGCTGCTGCCTTGTTTTCTCCCCAACCAAACGCGACACCGCCACGACTCCCATACATTCAACCCCCAATGGAAACGCTTCAGAAATAGAAATCGCCACGACTTCAACCTTTGATTGTGCCCTAGTGAACGCTGACACTTCCTTCATTCCTCGTCATGTTCCAATCTGTCTTCAAGTGATCCAACTACTGATCCAACAACTATGATCCAGTCCTTAGGGGTCCCTATACGGGTCCCTGGGGCTAGGGGTCGCTACAGGTCGGTCGAGATCCCTGGTTTCATGCCGTTTCGCGCCGCATGTTTGTCACGAAAGGCAGGCCACCTCCAGCTTGGTCTCGATGCGCCAAATGTCCAGAGCTTTGGCGCCACCTTTCAACCTCGCAGCACCTCATGCCCAGTCTCGGTGCCCGAGAAAATGCGACCATGATGAAACACCACCCAAAAGGATGGTCTATATATAGACCTCTGGAATCATCCGACCTGGGTGGTTACACTGCGACATGGCTTCAACCTGCGACCTGACCCTCCCACGGCCGTAATTAAGTTTCGGCACATTTTTGAGCACCTGTGCCCCACATGTTTCATGGCGACGGCCTCCAACCTAAGTATATATCTTGAGGTGGGGAGCTTTGGTGGTTTCAGACATCCCAAAACAAGCACCCCGTGCAACAACAAATGCCACTAGTCACCAGGATGGGAGGAGACACAAAAACCAATAAATGTGACATGTCATCGGTCTTGTTGGTTGTGTGAGCCATGGGCGTGTCGTCTCTTCTGCCGATTCCCAGCGCCCCCATCCGAACCCTGCCAGGCACCGTCAATGAACTCCATCAACCTCAGGTGTTTCTACATCACATGACCATATCACTGGCAAGGCGTGCTGCGCTTGTGACCAGGACCTAGTGTTGTTGGCTTGGGAATGTTTCTGTTGGCGCTCTCCTATATCAGGGCCCCCTGCGTGATTTCGCCATCTCCATTGTCCAGAAACTCAAAGAGGCTCATGAGGTCATGGTATTCGAGCCTTGGATTTGCAGGCGCCTGGAAATCCCACCGTCCAGTTGGCATTGGACCAATTAGCAAGAAATATCCAACACTTGGGCACGAATCCACCTACCAAAGAATTGCCAAGAAGTGTTGCGCCCTTGTCAAACAATGCCGCGTTGAAGCATGGGAGCTATTGCAATGCGCAATGCGAGCATCGCAGCACTGTATATATGCTACGCACCCGCACACGTGCTCACATGCCTCCAAGCATGACAGCCCCGCAACAAGCAAGAGCAACGGAATCCGCTCTTGAACCTGCTCCCGAACCTCGAGCTTCAGTGCTCCTGACTCCTGACCCTCCTTCCAGGACCTGCTCCGGAACCTGTTGACGAACCTGCTCAGATTTGCCCCGCACAGACTGCTGCAAGACATGCGATCAACGGCAGTGCCGGAGCAGCTGAGCAACTCCAGCTGGCCCATCCAGAACTTCAGCATTGGCGAGTTCACGAGCCGGGCAAACTCCTGCGAGCGGAAGGAATGGACATGGACCACACTTGACACTTGTTAGAACAAGGGCAACCGCACTTGAAAACAAGGTCCCGGCGTTGTTAACGACCCTGGAGTCTTTAGCAGCTTCCATCATGCATGGAACGAAGAATGTATGGGAAAACGCAGGGTTTTGTGCTTCATTCATGCTTTCACGACGTTTCTTTTTTTCTTTTTGGGGGGGGGACATGGTCTTTACAGTACGAGGCCCGCCCAAAAAGACCCAAACACATTGGAACAACGACGTGCAACGGGTTGAATTTAGGCCCACCTCGTCTTTTAAGAAGACAACAACGTATGTCGAGGAGAGAAACCATTAACCCTCGCAGTGCCTCGTGTCCAAAATATGTTTTCATGACATGCGGTCCATTGCGTCTTTTGACTTGAAGTCAGAACCTCAGGCACTGTCCGCCATTTGTTTCCAAAGGCTCTTGCCACCGTTTCTTCGAAACAGGTAGCTCCAAGTGTACTTCATCCGATCATACTGTGGAGTTTGTGGAACACGAGCAGGTGTAGGAGATCTCGATCGCAGCCAGTATTCTGAAACTCCCAACGCCATTCCACATGGCCAAACAGTGTTCAAGAGCCTAGCCTTCTCTCGGTGCACGATTTCGAGCTAGCAGCGTCCGCCATTGCCGTGCGAACAAAACTATTCGAAAAACAGCGAGCAGAGCAGCCACGACACCACGAGGTACACGTTTGGCATGTAACAAGCTGCTGTGCACCGTGGCCCACGCAGAATATAGCACATCGTGAGAAGTGCCTAGAAGCCCGAAAGACAACGTCCAACGATCCAGGTTCAGAATCGTGTGCAACACAAAACTGTCAAGAGGTCCCGTGTGTCTAATTGCTAGAGAAATCAACCAATCCACATAATCAATGTCCACTTCAAACCATAGATTCAACAGAGGATCCGGACAAGGCACCCTAACCAACCGCAACAGAACCACCAAACACAACGACAACACCTCACGAGCTGTGAGCTCGTGCATCCTGAAGCCCGAACGGCTCAGCGACACGGTTTCATGTAACAAACAAAACAGAACAAGGTCGATCACCAAAAGACAACCGAAGCCGACATAGGGAACCCGTCCAAGGCAACGGTGCAAGTCCGATCCAACAAAACTACCACGGTCCATGTTTCGGGCAACAGCCATACCACGACGTAACCGCTCGCTCAACTGTCGTGAAACAACAAGAACACAACATAATTATCTCCCCCACCCAGTGTCAAAAAGTCCTTGAGTCCTTGGAAACGGCAAAAATGCTCCGAAACGCAAAGGTCACTAATGACGCCGGTAGCGAAAAGAAGGGCAACCAGGGATGAGAACGTGCACTTCACTTTTGCTAGATGGACCCACATTGGACCACCTATGACCACCTATTGCCGCGCGCGGAATGTTGAAAGGTGACACTTTGCAGTGCGACACCGTCAGTAGCTGTGACTTCTCCTTCGGTAATTTCATCTGCTTCTCATTCTTCCAAGGTTGGAGGCCATCGCTGCTAGGTTGGAGGCCATGGCTATTACCTTATCATCTGTTTATCATTCTTCTTCTGTCTCTTCTCACACATGCCAGCTTGCGCGCAAAACGCGAAACAAAACTCTCAACGAAGCTGGATCTAGACTCAAGCAAAGCACAAAGGACATCAGAAATGCAATAAGCGCAGCGCCCTCTTTCAGTGCACGGAACTGCACGTTTTATCGAGCTGCAAAGTCTGCAAAGCCATGTGCTTTCTCTTTTTTTTGGGGGGGGGCTCTGGCACTCCAAACTCCAACTTGCTCCAACTCCACTTGAGCGAAAGGCATCGGCACCTATTCGGAGCAGGAGATGATAGGGTTAAGACTAGAAACCGCCTTGTAAGGGTAAGGCGGGTAGCAACTGCCCGCTGATCGGTGGTTGGTGTAAGCCGCGCGGGACAGGTGGTTGGTGTAAAACGTGGTGTAGGAGTAACGGTGGTTGGTGTATGACGACCGCGCAGGGGCGTCAACAGTGCAAACGGTGGTTGGTGCAAAGCATGGTTTCAGAGCTACATCCGATGCGCAACAGCAGCAGATTCGAGCTGTCGCAGTGGAGGCGCCGTGCTGGCACCCAGATCTGAGCCGCGGTTGATCCGAGCTTTTGTTGACTCCACGGTCCACGTTGCCGATGTGCCCGCAAACATCGGAAAGCCCGCATCGGGGTGATTTTAGTTTGGGAGGTCTGTATTGAAAAATCAATTCCATGGGGGGGTTGCATTGAACTATCAACTATCAGACCCGGAGGAGCCCACACTTGCTTCGCAAGACAAACTCAAGACATTTTATTGGGGGGCTACCTTTCATGACGTGTGTAAAACATGCTGCTACTTTTGATGGGTCTGCTGACCTCCTTCGAAGAGCATCGTTTTCATAAGCCAGCCCTTCGACGATCGCTGCAACATCGTTCTTTCCACTCCCTTCAAGCTTTCATTCAGCTTTCAAGGCCCTTGGAAGTACAAAACCCATCTCTCAAATCTCTCTCCTCCTTGTTGATGGTCCCATCTCCAGAAGAATCCATTGTTTGGAAGAGCTTTTTCACCTTCCTGCCGAACGAGCCACACAGCGCAAGCGCTCCGAATTGCTACCTGACCTGGCTATCGGCTACCTGCGAGATACTGAAAAGCAGGACCGAGTTTCAAGCTCTACGACCGACAAAGGTTCTGAAGTCAAGAGGCTTTAACTTTGAGCGTTCTTGCGGGTCAGAAGGACGAAAGACTTTGAGTTGATGTATCCACGTCTCAACATGTAGACCGACACACTGATACATACATACGCCTCGGAACCTTCGCCTCCCTTGATTGTCATAAAGCTGCTTCTGCTGCACGTCAGAAACCTCCGGTGCACCAGCAAATGCCGTCAGCAACGCCAGCGGCCTCGTGTAAAGCGTGGCATCGCGCTCCTGCCCGCTTCCGCTTCTCACTCGGCCGAACCGCGGCGGGGCGGGTCCCGCAATGAGTCCGGTGGAAATCGTTGGGAGTCGATTGGGCGAAATCTCTGGTCTCCACTGATCTCCTTAGGATGTCCTCTTGGGGAATGGGAAATACCTGGATCCAAAAGGGGCAAGGAGATGGGAGCTCAAAAAAACTATTTACCAAGTCTGTAGGTAATCATCCACTGCACTTCTCACATAAATCAAAAGAACACCGATCTCTTTTTGAACTCTCTCGGAGCGGCCATCGGACCGGCCGCCTTCTGTTTAAAGGCCAATTCCTCATCCGAACTCGCTGTCTTCATGGTTTGCTGCACCTGCAAACACCGTTTCTCGATGAAGCCGCCAAACACGGTGCGGCAGCCGAAGCTCGTGATGGCATGGGATGAAGAGCCTTCCACACATCTACAGATGTTGCAGCCCATGACCCAAGTAATTCATATTTTGGCTCAGCTTTACCTGTGAGGAGTTGAATTCTTTCAACAAGCATGGAGTAGGAGGGACTGGTTCATCCGATCGGGCTGTTCTGCTGGGACTCCACTCGACAAGTCCAGGGTCAATCGGCCCTGGAGTCTTAGGTGCCGCAGGAATTGAGGGACTTCCCCAACAGAAAGCGATGCACTTGTTCCTAGTAGCGATGCACTTGTTTCTAATAGCGAACATTGTTACTACTGGTAAGGCACTTGTTACTACTAGCGTGGCACTTGTTGTTGCAAAGGCCATTTGGATAGCTTCACGTAGACTTAGTTGCTCTTGGAGCCTTAGGTGCCTCATGTCAAGGAAGGAGCGAAGAGCTCCCTCTCGAATTGGGTGGTAGAACCTCATCAAATGGAGTGTAGAACCTTCATATCTTATTCAGCAAAGGGCATCGCTACTATGAGCAAGAAACTACTAGGGGCTCCTGGCCTTTCTACTAGGAGCAAGGACGCTACTAGGGGCTCTTAGCATCATTTCTCCGATCCAGAGCGTGACAGCCACGCGTCGCGAGCGTCTGTCGCGCCCAGCGGCGAAAACGGCGTTCACCACGTTCAAGACCTCAACGTTCAGGGTTTGGGGTTTAGGTACCGCATGGTACCGCACAGCACCGGTCAAGAATTGACACTGGCTGGAATGCTGGCGATGCTGGCGAGAAATCTGTGCTTTCTGCATGAAAGTGCATCAGCAAAACCTCCGCCAAGGGACATAGGGAAGGCACTGACAGCTGATTAAAACATATTAAAACCCATACACTGGACACAGGTTCTTGTTTACTCCAAAGCCCTGCCCTCACATCGACCGGACAAGATGCTGCGAAGCCCAGTACACAACGGTAGCTCAGAAAGAAGAGCGAGAACCACTCGCCTGAGGGCACGCACTACGCTGTGTGGGCTGAGCGTGGGCTGTGCGTAGCTGTTCGGCCGCCGTCGGCTTGTAGATGAGTGGCTTGTGGACCCGGATGAGGGAAATGCCAACCCCGTACGCAGGTTGGAGGCCTCTGGAGGCGCCTCCGGAGGCCTTTGAGTGGAAAGCTTCAAACACAGTTCTGCTGGCCTTAGTAGATGCCCTCTGTGTTGTGAACCCCTTAGGTTCCAAGACTTGTGATGGTGAACACATGTATCTTTCTATGTCTGCTAAGCTTTGCGCGAAGAGATCTTCACCATGCCTGAGCCGTAAGACCTCCAGGCAAAGATGAAATCAGCAGCCGCAAAAGCGAGCTCAGAGTTCCTCTGTTCTTCGGTCCGAAAGAGCTCCTCCCCGAGCTTAAGGGGCTTGGGACACCAGGTGACACATGGGCCCATGGGTGTCTCATTCCAAACGCTTTCCCTAAAAGGGTTTGGGTCTCCGCTCCGCCGGGTGGCTGATGTTTTCCACCACCACTCTGCACGGTGGGCCCCAATTTGCAAAGAGCACTTCCTCAGCTGCGCGCGAAAAAAGAAGAAGAAGACACTTGCAGGTGAACTTCGCCTGGAAACGATTGAAATCCAGCCCCGTAAGGCTAACCTAAGTATTCAGCCTCTGCAAAGAGGACTGCCCTCAAGTGCACCTCTCAAGAGAAGATCCCGCACCTCAACGAGCCATCGAAGCACAGCATTGTCCAACCTATGGCCTGTCGGCCATCCCAAACGCATCTGCATATGATTGGTCACCTGAAACTGGTCACCCAGAAATCTCCGGCGAACGAAGCTGACACCTCCACACTCCCAGGCCACATGCATGGCAGTAGCTGCAGCAGAATCAAACTTGGAAGGAGCGGCCTCTGCGTGACATATCGTGACATAAGCACCTGGTGGAAGACACACATCCAATCTTAACGTATGGACTCGCCTATGGACCTGTGAGTGATGGTCATAATCTTCATTCAACCATGTTGAATTTGACCACGATTCGACGATGGGTGGTCAACACAGGCTTTCATCAGTTGTCCTGATAATCCTTCCACTGAAGCAAGGCAACTCTCGACCAAACGCACGTTGCTGCTCTCCATGCCTTTTCTGCCCAGACTGCCATCGAGAATCGAACATCGTCAGAAATGTCCGGGTGAAGGTGCCATAGTACCTTGAGAAGCTAGTAGGAACAAGTGCCTTACTACTAGGAGCAAGAAGCTACTAGGGGCTCCTGGCCTTACTAGTAGTAACAAGAAGCTACTAGAAACAAGTGCATCGCTACTAGTAACAAGTGCCTTACTAGTAGTAACAAGAAGCTACTAGAAACAAGTGTGAAAGACCGAACCGAAGGCTTTGGATATATACTCTACCGGTGCTCACTGAGCATGGTGTTCCATACGTTTAATAATACCATCTTAGAATCTTAGCTCTTCCATGTTGTTCACATGTAGTTCCATACGTTCCAACGTCCTGCAGTGAAGGACAAGACACTTGTAGACCTCAATTCGCAGATCGACCGGCACCAGTGGGTCCTCTATGAAGTCCCGACACAAGGTGCCTTGGCAGTCAGCTGGGGAGAGCTGGGAAGAGTCAGCTGGGGGCTACGGATGGGGTGGATGGGGTGCTGTTCTTCCTGGCGGTGCTGTTCTTCAGTGCTGCTCCACCTGAACAAATGTATTGCTCATCAGGGCGGGTCATTTGTTGGAAGTGCACTTGAAAGGCTGCATTTCTTCAAACGAACAATCTGCGACCCAATTCTGACATGTCAATTCAGCAAAAGAATGCAGCTGGTGACTCAAGAAACCGTCCGTGTAAAAAAACCACAGGAACTTGCCTTTGGAAGTCATCCTGTTTTTTGGACAAATCCAGTGAGGCCGCTGTGAGGCGCCCGTCCTCTGTCACAGCTTTCATTCACCATCAACACGGTCTTGAAAGTTCGAGGAGAAATTCATCATGTGAGACCTTCAGACTGACCCTTCGAGTAGTTTTTCGAAGAAGAGCTTCCCTGTGCTGACACAAGGAATCAACAGGAATGAAAACGAATGCCAGGATGCTTGCGACCATCCCAGCCACGCATTGGACAAAGGTCAGTAAGCAAAAGCTCCAGAACAGCATGTTCCTCAGGAAATGCGCTGGGTCCTCCAACATGACTGTCGATGTGTCCTGCTGGGTCTACCAGTACTTTCACAGTTTGACAAGAGGTCCCGGAAGTTTTGTTCCTTCTGTTTCTTGGGGTCTGATGCGTTCAGCCATTCAGCTGAAGGAAAGTGCATGGCATGAAGGCTTTTCCAGATTTTCATGTGCGCACATGCAAAAAGGCACAAAAAACGCTGCGTGCCAAGCTGCATGCTGGCAGCAATGCCTGCCAGGAACGACTCGGAAGTTTCACAGATTGGTCGAACGAGGTCCCCTTCGACTCGAGGCTCGGAACTGTCTTCGTGTGTTTTGGCCGAGGTGCATTTGATGAGCAACTGCAAGGAAGCCAAGACCTTGGAAGTCACATGGCACATTTGGTGACAGGACGCTGCTTGGACAGGATGTCACCTGCAAATATGTTTTTCCAGCATGGAGCTTGAGACTTGGACAAGAACAGCGAGAAACTCCACATGAAACTCGGACAAATACTGTGAACAACCCAAGTTCCTGTGCCTTGGGATGATAATTTTACATCAAGCGGAGAACTATTGATTCAGGGCATGTAAGGAATGCACAAGGTCTTGAACAAAAGAATTACAGTAGATGCTTCAAGCTTCCTGTCAGAACCATAGCTTCAAGGGCGTGGTTTCTGACAACCAGTAGCCGAGACACGCTGTTCATTGTGACCATTCCTTGCATCTCCACAAGGACAAAATCAAATCTACAACACGCAAACTGCATCACCTCGAACCAAAACAACTTCCTCAAGCACGTCAGCAGTTGATCAACACAAGAGTTTCATCCCTTCAATTCCTTCAACTGATCTCCAGTTCATGCCTTCAACTTCTGAAGAAAAAACAAAACGCCTTCGTTCCTGGAATGGCCACAAACCGAAGCGTCGTACGGCCCTGGCGAGCTTGCCGATGCGAAGCAAGCGGAAAAGGATGGGGTTCACAGGCAGCTTCACTGCCTCGGCTCTCCCTCTCCGTCGGACCGTCGGATCGCTTAGGGGCGAGAAACACATCCATCCATCACCGTCATGTGGGGTCGGGACGTTGGGGCGGTTTTTGGGGCGGCTTTATGAAGGACCCGGGTGGGAGGACCGGGAGGTGGAGCTGGAGGACCAAACTGCTCTGGATCGAGTCTGGGCGCCCAGATGCGCCCAGTCTGAGTGCTGAGTGCTGGGAGGTCTCAAGGAGTCTGTCTCTCAGGAGCTGCAAATTTGGATGATTTTGGATGTCTTCAGACCCCCACCCACTGGAAAGAGGAGGATTCGCGCGACCCCTCACTGACGGTGACTAAGCTGTGAAAGCTGAGCGGATGTCTTGGAAAACCGCCTTCGCAGATTTGCGTCATGAAACCCGTGCCCTGCTTGACGTGCCTGCCGTGCCTGCCATCCCGGGGAAAAAAGCAACGTCTGACCCAGGCCACATAAAAAATCATCACTTCTGTGAGCGATGTCACCGTCACGGCCACGTCGATGTAGTTCCTGAGAGACGAAGAGGGTTCTCCCATGACTGGGGATGGTGGCTCGATGTGGCTCGACCGGCGAGTTCAAACGGGAAGTTCACCAATAGCAAAAGACTGGATTCAATATGGTTGGTGTCTATCCCATTACCAGTAACAGTGGATGATGACGGTTGGTGAAGGCCATTTTTTTTTCACAAATAGTGATAATTGTTTACTGACTGTTACAGGTAATAGGACAAACCCAACCCATTGTATATGATAAACGTTGTTGTCCTGAAGCATGGTGAAGCATGGTGAAGCATGGTCCAAGCATGGTGAAGCGCATCAGGTTTTGACCAGCAGGCCTTTTCACTGAACCAATCCTCATGTGATATGGCCGAGTCAAAACCTGAAGCCCGGAACTCACCCTGGTAGGTTGACCATGTCTGGTAGGGACAAGTGCCTTACTAGTAGTAACAAGAAGCTAGTAGAAACAAGTGCCACGCTACTAGGAACAAGTGCCACGCTACTAGGAACAAGTGCCACGCTACTAGGAACAAGTACTCTGTTCAATTTCAATGGGAAAAACCAGGGTAGCCTGGTTTTGACCCACAGCCATAGTTCAGATGTGGACTGACACAGCTGACGCCCGAAAAGCACGTGCCGCGTTTGGTTCTCTGAAGGTCTTGGGATCGTCTCTTTGCAAAACTGCAGCCGCCTACTGCATCTGAGTTTTTTAACCAAGCAACAAGTCAAGGTGGGGCTGGAATCTCTATATGCTAAGTGCATGTAAGTGCATGTGACAAGGTCATTTCATGTCATTTCATGTCATTTCCAGATTCCAGCTATTCCCGAGACCTCTTCGTATGTGGCCACCACTGGACATGTCATTCTAACCAACGGCTGTGCTCCACTCCCGTAAGGCATTTCTGCCCACCCGCTGCGGCCCAGCTTCATCCACACTCGAAAGAAACGCAAACGCAGGACGACGATTCGCACCACTACGTCCTCGACAAGAGACAATGGATCTGGGGCACCATCCCCTCAACTCATGGGCCTGAGAGGGCCTGAAAGCCCCAGATCCGGGTTCCGACACATGTGGAGGTTGCATGACATCAGTCGTGCAATGGTATTGCAAGTGAAGGTGGTGGGCCTGACGGTCATCTGCAATAGGGAACTCATCAAAAGCAACACTTAGTTGGGGAGAACAGTGGCAAAACCATGCGAAACATTGCGAAACCTGACAGAAACACCATCAACAGGGATCTGTGCAGATCAGGGCGAAATTTGGCTAATTTCTGCCAAATGCCACGTCTCCAGGACAGAAAACAAACGCCACCAACACACCGTTGCATCTGCTCCCCCACCGCTCGCATTGCTTGTTTTGGGCCCAAAGCGTTTCCGCCCACGGCTGCGTGCCACGTCCGACCCATGGCAAGTGCAGAAGAGCATCCAAGGTAAAGAGACCCGTGAAGATATTCTCACCCATCCTTGGTCAAGGGATGTGCCCGGGCACATTGCGACTGGAGAGGCGTTTGGGTGGGCCAGCGAGAACCCAAGAAGTTCTTTTCTGAAACGCATGCTAAACCTTTTTCAACCAAGAAGACAGTGAAGTGGGACACCTTGCAAAGGAAACCTTGCCGCATCGATCGCTCCACTTGGATCCATGTTTGGTCCGTTGTGACACAGCTTGTGGGCAGCCAAGGCTCGAGAACACGCCAGCCCAACCTCAAGACACTGAAGTGGCCATGCAAATCTCTAAACCCTTATCCCCATGCATTCCTCGCACCCAAGTTCTTCTTCGAACACAGCTCACTTGGAGCTAAGAAGGACGTGGACATACTGTTACATGTATCACTCTTTGGGGGTTTCATGGCTTTTCCATCTAAGTCCATCCAGGGCACTTTCTTGGACCTCCGGGTCCATCTCCTCACTTGTGAGCCCCAGAAGGTAGGACATCTGCGCCCTCAGATTTGGCATCATGCAAGAATGGTGGGAGACCCAAGAACGGGACCGGTGATTTCATGATTTCATGTGATTTGGTGCGGGGGAAGGCTCACCTTTGGAAGCCGGTCACCTTTGGAATCGCTTCTTGGGACAGGAACTTCTCTTAGCAGTCTTTCCATCTGCCCATTCCATGCCATTCGTTGATATCAAAGAAAACACATAAGGAAACACCGCGAGGAAACCGCGTGCCGTGTCCATCTCCCAAACAGGCTTTGCAAGCTCGCGCCCCACTCCACCGGCTTCGGTCGCCGGAAGGCCCGAAGAATTGCAACTCGATGGCCATCCAAAGGACATTGAGACCTGACGAAATGGAAGGCGATGCACGAATGGATGCGAACCCAAGGATGGGATGGTTTATGATGCATGATGCAACTTGTTATATGATACAATACATGATGCAATGACTGATGCAATGCTGTCTGTTCAAGACTTCAAGACGTTGAACACTCGAAGTTGCTTCGGATACTACGTCATGTCAGTGCCACGGATTCTACGTCATGACCACGTGCAGCCAAAACGCAAAGCAGCCCGGCGACCGCCACCTCATAGCGGTTGGACACCAGAAAGGCCTGGCGCTCAAGGAAAACAATCTGCGGACAGTGTATGCCACGTCGGCCGACTTTGGTCTTCAAACTGCTGATTCAACATGTTTCAACGTCTATTCTGTGACTAGTTTCAAATCCCCCTCCGCAAGAATCCTGCATTGCAACATTGAAACAACTTGCTGTCTCATTATGTCCACCCCAGTTTCCGAGACACACTTGAAAACCAGTGCAACGATGGAACTGGACAAACATGGGATTGTCGACAAAAAATAACATTTCCTCGTTGATGACTTCACTGCGTACTTCATTCTTCCGGCTCGATCCTGCGGCTAAAACCCTGCCCCCTTTTTCTGGTCAAGCCAATGCTTCAAAGCTCTCGGTAGCAGGACCGCGCCTTGAGTTTCTCCATGAGGCTCAGCTTGTGGTAGTGTTTGGTGAAGCTGAGCGCGACGTAAGGCGCAGCAAATGATCAAACCCGTCTGACAGCCCACCCCCCCTACAGGGTTTGGACAACAGCCAAACCCTGTAGGGAGCTTCAGGTTGGGTGGGCCATCAAAGCGTTTGTGTGGCTCCGGTGGCTCCTCACGTCTTGGGAACCCAGACCTGGTCCACCCCGACCTTCGACCAACCCTCCGACCGAGAAACACGCCACAGCCGTCGCATCACCACGCAGTCACCCGTCCCAAAAACATCGTGGCCGCCGTCGCAACGCGTCGCGTTAACAACGCGGAACGCGATCGAGGCACGCCAGATCCTCATCATCATCGGGTCTCATGAGGTCATCCAAATCCTGAGGATCTGCATCCGGAACCGAAAGGGATGGGCCCCACTCGACTCCAACCACAGAAGGCAGGCAATGAAGCCTTATATTTATAAATATAGTCTGCCGTGCTAAATGAAGCCTTGGCATGGACAAAATATAACTCAGAAAGATTGAGCAACAGAAGGCTGCACCTCGAGAATTTTGACTTCATGTGCCAGCATCAGAAGCAATGTGTTGTTTTTCCAGAATATGAACTTGCCTTGACAGTTTTGAAACCAAGCCTGGTTCTGTGTGCAAGCATGTGACGGCCTGGATTCACTTGACAGCAACCTGTCGTCCCATCATGCCGACCAAATGGAGAAGCAAATTGCCCATCAAAACAAGCAAATGGAGTGGACAAACGGTCCTGCCGCGAAAACAAATCAGCCACATGAACAAATGGTAAACACCCAAAGTTAGACGCACACAAGGCTGCCATCACCGAGGACACAAGGCTGCCACAAACAGGCGAAGGCTGCTCTGACCCCAGAGTGAGACAAACTCGGAGGGATGGAGGTGCGTTCAGTGCAGACGGTCAAACACACACAAACCGACGCAGCTGTTCTTGGAATGCCAGCATCTCCAGAATCTCAGCGCCTGCACCTGACCGCACTTTGAGGTGTTTCCCGCTGACCGCACTGCGCAAGCACACATCCACCAGCTGAGGCGGACTCTACGGCAGAGGGGCAATGAGGGGTGCGGACACAAGCTGAGGCCGACCCTACGGCAGTGGGGCAATTGCCGGTGCGATGGACGAAGGGCCAGTTGAGGCCGACGACCATCACACAAACAAGTCCATGCAAGGTGGCATTCTGCACTGCCCGCCCAATCTCGTCTCTTTGACAGAAACTCTACGTGGCAAGCGCCCTCAATCTGAAACCTGCTCCGACCATGTAGATGGACGCGGCATGCTGTCATGGTCGGACCAGTACATGGTGACTTAGTATTCGTTCTGCTGCGCCCTGAGGGGTATGGAAGGTCTATTTCCGTGTTTTTTTGGCATAGGGTGGGCCAAGCCTATCCTTGGATATGATATTCATTGATATTCGATCATGAATCATCAAACAATATCATACTCAAAAACACATGATGGCTCTAAAACATGAAGTGCCTCAACACAGTGTCCATTTTGGAAGTTGAAGAACCTCCAAAAGCATAGAGCAGCAGGGCCTAAATCTCGCAACCTCCCCACACTTCTCAAACCCCTTTTATCATTCGCTGTCAGTTTCCCACCTTTCTCCACTCCACTCTTTTTGAGCCGAGGCTCTGGAGTGTCTGATTGATCTAACGAATCCTCGGCCATCGACTGCGTCGGCCGCGGTCTTATTTATAAACAGGTCTTATGATAACTTGTGGTCTTATGATGTCTTATGATGACATTCACAGTCACCTTATGGTTCTCTTCGCTAACGCCCTTGGAACAGGATGGAACGTAGACAGGCGAACGGATGGATTCGGATTGAACGTGGGTCTGGGTGGACGTCCTGCCCCTCACCGCCCGGACGACAGGGCGCTGACGAGAGGGTCTGACCTTTATTCATGAGCTCCATCCAACATGCCGTGATTTCCTGTGAGTAGCTCGTGGCACTACTACAACAAATAGCCTGTCATACACCCAAAACTCCTGCACTGCATAAACGCATGCCGAACTATGCAATCTGCATTCGAATATAGGCAGAAGGTGCGGTCCAAGATACAAGGAACTGCCCATTGGCTTGCTCCATTCCTGAGCCAATCGTGTAGCCGAACTGATCCACTTCCTGATCTTCCTCCCCTGAAGTTCTGGGTTGACTTAAAGGGCCTAAACACGTTGAAGTCTCCGGTCAAACCCTCCTTCCATGACAGGATTTTGAGCCCCCCACACCGCACGACAACGCACGAAAACGCAAGTGTGTACTACTAGCTTCTTGTTCCTAGTAGCAAGGCCAGAGCTACTAACTAGTAGCGTCCGATCGCTCCGTGCGTAGCGATGCCCGAAATGCTCCGTTCGTAGCTTCTTCTTCCCTCAGGCTAGCAGCGATGCACGTGCATGCGCGTTCGCGACCACTTGCTCCCGAGAGGCCCTCTGCACTCTCCAGCAAGGCGGGGATCCGACTCTTCCGCTTCGCCTCGGGAGACGGCGAACAAATAGCTACTAGTAACAAGTGCCTCGCTACTCGTAACAAGTGCCTTACTAGTAGTAACAATGTTTGCTATTAGGAACAAATAGAGGTTTGGACCTTTCACGGGAGAAGTCGGGAGACAGCCTGAAACATCGGTTCCCTTCCTGGAGAAGTCGGGCGTCTGTCTGTCTTTGGAGTAGGGCGTTGGCAACAAAAGACTCTTAAAGGATCCTTTATTTTTTTTTGTGGGATTCTGTTTTCTATCAATGGAGCATTCTGGAAAACTGAAGGCCCTGGATGGGGTGATGAATTGAATTGATTTGCGAGGTGTTTTCGGCCGCCCCGTCCTGCAAAAGGCTTTGAGGACATGAGCCAATCAGGAATTCGCCCAAGTCAGGCTCCATTCCGCATGTCTTACACAAATCCCTACAGCTTTAGAAAGGCGCACCTCCGCTTCTGAATGGGTCCACAGAATCCACCTCAGCCACCAACAGAAGCCTCTTCCAAAGCCACCAACTCATCTCACTCCTTTGTTGCACTTCCTCGAGTTCCCACTCAGTCTGGCCTAACTAGCGGCGCCGCAGCGGCCTACGGCCTACACTCATCCGCGATTCGGAGTTGTGACATCGGTTCCTTCCGGGGGGCGCTGGTGAATCAGCATAGGAATCATGAAACACCACCAAACAGCAGCTGTCTTGCATAAACAATGCAGTGAAACACCAACACCACAAAAGCCATGAATGCGAATCTCCATGAATCTCCATCAGCCTTCCTGGATGAGTGAAGCTATGAGCTGCTGGAGCTTGCGGCTTGCTACACGGAAGCGCTCTCAGTGACATTCAGGAGGCCAGCCAGGTCTTCCTCAATCTGTCGGCAAGTTCACTTCCCATGCATTCCCGTAGACAGTTGCCATCTCCCATAACCCCGCAGGGTTGCAGGATCTTCTGGGATGCACATGGGCTTCACATGATTTATCGGAACTCTGATGCATTATTTACTTGTACTCTCAAAATCAAGTATGACTACTCAAGTAATCGTTTACTACTTTCTGCATAGAGCTTTCGTGTCACATCGGAATTGCGCTTTGCAAGGAAGCGTCCAACATACCGCACTCGTGGAAGTGGGATCCTTTTGATTGGACCTCCCACAAGCCTCCTCCCCAGGTTTCAACATTTCTACAAGCGTCCTCAGCAACATCAGTGAGCTGCTCCAGCTGCCCGCCCTGAGCACTGCTTGCGTTGCTTGCATCCAGCTCAGCCTGGTTGGCGGCCTGCTAGGGCTGCAAGGGCTACGGCCGCGAGCACGTGCGCCCGCCCGTGGAATTTCGTAACAACGCTCTTGAACTCTTGCCACTTCTCCAAGCGATTCGATCTTTCCAAACAGGCATCTGGAGGTGGCTCATGGTGTCACAGGCAGATCCCACAAGGACACACTACCACATCACAAAACCGTGGCTTGCTCATCTCACCATCTCGAGGAAAAGGTCCACCCCCGTGGAACATCGATTTCCTCCACTCAGGCGGTTGATCCACCTGTTCATCTCTTCCGAGAATGGGTTTGAGATCTAGAGAGTTCTTTTTCCCAAGAACCACCACAGAACTAAGCTCAAAGTGAGACTGATTCACACCTCTCTGCTTTGTTTCCGAACCTTCGAACCTCGCAAGTGACACACTCATCTTCTGACTTCCTGCAGATCCTTCCACCTGAAGTTCTCTTCTCCATCCTCATCCACCTTTTTCGCCTCGGTCGCTCTCTCTCCCCTCATCCCCCATCCCCGGTCACCACCGTCCGGCCTCCTCGGCCTCGTGCTGCGCCCGCACCACGGAGGCGGCGATCTCCTGCACCGCCGCGCCGCTCAAAGCACCCGACGAAGCGGCACCCTGCGACGGCGGGGCGCGGAGGCCGAAGGGTGGGGTCGGATGCCGTCGGAGGGGTGAAAAAAAAACACCAAGGGTTTCCTATGGTTTCCTATTTGACCACCTAAGGCATGGGAAACCATTCAATGGATTCAATGGACTGTGATCCATTCATGACAGTGCCCTCCTTTTCAAATCCGCGCCTTCCTGGCCTTCACCCGCAGCAAGCCGACGGCAGTGCGTGGGGCAGGCGTTGGAAGGCTTCTGGAATCCTCCGCTTCGGCGGGAGGGAGGAAACATTCCACCCGTTCAATGCAGAATGGTGGGATTTAAGTAGACTTAAAAAGCAAAGAGCGATGTGGGTCATCACGAATCATCTGCTTCAGAATTCGGAAGAACATCTCTTTGTGACCCCGGAAGTGTACAGTTAAGGCATTGGGCACGTCTACTGGCACATATTGGACAAGCTACAAAAAGCAATCATGAAATTAGAAGCACCAGCATTCTGACAGCAACATGCGGCCCTCCACCTTCTTTTCAAGCCTGGTCTTATGGTTTGGAGTGCAAAAATGGTCAGGGAACGCACCAACGTCTCTTGAGCGCCATGGTGCCGGCACATGAAGCTGCACTAGCTTTGGCATGGGCTGTATGGAGCCGCGCAGGGCCTTGGCCTCTGACGCATTGGAGCGGGTCAAGTCAGCCACAGCCAGTGCCTTAGCAGTTGTTCCTAGTAGCTTATGGTTTCTAGTAGCTTCTTGTTACTACTAGTAAGGCACTTGTTACTAGTAGCGATGCACTTGTTCCTAGTGTTTGGTGAGACTCAGGTTGGGCTTGATAGATTTTGATAGAGGACCCGAGCGAGCAGCTGAGGAGGCGGATGTATGCCAATGAGGCTCACGGAAGCCAACTAAATGCTATAGCAACAGAGTCAACTTTGAACGCAAGGGGCTGGACCACTTCTTGAAGCTTCAAAGGCTTGTGCTCATTTGTGCTCCCTTCAGCATCGTTGATCGAGCTCGTGTTCAAATAAAGTGAACATGTGAACAAAGGAATGCCAGGTTGAAAAGAACTACTTCAACCAAAGCTCGACAGCAGCGTCCACTGACGCGCGTGGCTGTGTGTTAGGCACAGCCTTTGCTTCGGTGTGGTTGGATGCAGCCTGCAGGTCAGCCACTGCCTTCTCCTTGGCCAAATGAAGTTGTATTGGATCTATGTGATTAGCATGGATCGATTGCCCCTATGTTAAAGGCAAACACATCACTCATACACGGTTCGCAAGTAGTTCCAGTTGTGCTCCAAATCAACAGGGGGAGTGAGGTTGCTTGCGGTTGTTGGGCAGCTTCAATTTCGTGCACCAGGCAGTGCTGGGTTCTTCGGTTCCAAAGGATATCTGCAGCCAAAGCTCCACAGCCGTATCCACTGATGCGTTTAGCTGGCTCTTGCGCAATGCGGCTTCAGACTGGTTGGATCTGGCCTGCACCTGGGTCACCACCTTCTCCTCGGCAAAAAGCGCACGTGTCAAACATGGGGTCTTAATGGCAACGCCTCTCTGCACGTTTTTCTTCTTGTGGTCTTTGTGCCCACTCTTCCAGCATTAGCATTAGCAGCATTTGCCTGGCTTTCGTGGAGTGGACAGTGTAAGATTTCACAGAGCACCCTTGTAAACCTTGCAGTGGATGATGATGGTTCGTAAAGGCCTTTCTCTAAAATAGTGACAATTGTTTACGTGTCCTGTTGCAGGCAATAGAACAGGCCAAGCTAATTTACATGTCAAAGCAAGGCGCATGTCTCTCACTGCGCAGCCAAAGCACAGCCGTGTCGACGGTTTCTGCGTGTTGCCCTTTGCGCAATGCGAAGCTGGTTCCGGTCCTCTGGTTCACTGCCTTCTCCTCAGCGAAGCTATTCGAACAGGAAAAACGAAAAGCCACATATAGCGCCGCTATAGTGAGTAGCTGAGAATGCAGGAACTAGAACTGGTATGATCCTGATTCTAGGGCACCCTTGAATCAGCTCTGCATGTTAAGATTGTGCACACGATGATTTGCATCAATCCAACCTCCAAAACCATGGAAGGCAAATCAGTGGAGGATAGGCACCTCTCTTCGGCCGAAGCTCCACCACCACCATGGGAGTGCCTGCTGACGTGTGCAGCTGGGTATCACGCACTGCCTTTTCTTCAGAATGGTTGGACTGGGCTTTCAGGTCAGCCACCACCTTCTCCTGAGAGAAAGCATACGTTTCCAGAACCATAACACTCGCCTTTCCAAGACATACACTTGGTGCGCACCAAGTGCTATCCGATACTGTATCTATTTGGACTGCACGATGCGGAATCAGTTTCCACATCGCTACCATTTCAACATATTTCAACTGGGAACGCCACGCCGCCACGCCCTCACCTGGCTATTCCGGCTATTCCAAAAAGAACACCTGACAAGGCCCGCTGTGTTTCTGACAAGGATCGATGTGTGCCATGCTCGTTGCGAGCGCATGGACTTCCCGTTCCAGGCTTTCCATTCGTGAGCTGTTCACCGAAGTGCTCTGGCTCGCTGAAGCTTGTTGGCTGACACCTAGCCACTATATGGCAGCTACTATAGCAGCCTATAGCACATGTCAAACACATGAAGATGGAAGAACAACTATTCGCGATTTCTGTGAGCACTCAACAGCTCTCAAGAACTCCCTGCAAAAGGTTCCTTTCGTGCCGACTTCGAGGCGCTGGATTTGGCTGCGAGCATGGATTTGGGCACGCCATCGCCGGACTCACAGCGCTGGCAAGGAATGCCCGTGTCAAAGGTTTCCTCGGCATCCTCAGTGTTCTTTTGTTGGGCCCAAGCGAAGGACTTTGTCGCTAGCCTCCGAATTGATGTTGGCCTATAATCGAGTCTACGGTCTATCCCTAAAAATCCGGGCCCTCCAACAAATAGGGTTTGGTTCAGGCCCGGACCCCTGCTATGGAGGGTTCGAACCCTGCCACGGAGAGCCCAAGGATTCTTAGGTATATTATATATATACCAGGTTACTAGACTTGGGGCGTCTTCTTTCATTGGTAGCCTGAGTGAGTCAATCCAATCATTCATGCCGTGGCTCGAAGCCACCCTCCTGAAAACTATGAAGCACTTGTCCACCATCTTGATCCACGCAAATCAAGCGAAGTGCATAGGTGGCCTGAGAGGGCAAGGTACCAGGATTCATGAGGTAGTGAATGGTACCGAGTAGCGCGGGCGACCAACAAAACACTTGCTTATCCGGATCAGCAGGCCCATGTTCAAGCAAAGGGCGCGCGTGAGTGCCACTGGGTAACCACGAACCCAAAAAAGCAAACTCGTATGGAACCCTGAGTGAATTCCACATGGCCTTGTCCAACTGACCAGTTCCTTTCATGGAACGTTTCCCCTAGAAGTCCAAAGACTATATTTTGCCCCACAGAAGTAAAACATATTCCTGAACTTGGGTCATCTAAAGACCATTCTTTTGATAGTCTTTGACTCCCAGGGTTTCTACTTCATTAATGACATGATATGACATGATCATGTCTTCCTGCGGCCCACTCCGACCGAGCCGCAAAGCTGGGCTGCTGTGCGCAGTCGGTCTGCACCACGCAGGTCGCGGACGGCGCGGCGCTCACGAAGGCTGAGACGCAGGCGCCCGGGCCGAAGCGTGTGATCTCCCGGAGTCTTTGATCTGGAGGCTTCGGGGCAGGTCGTGAAACTGGGGCGGAAGAAGTGGACCAAACCCGGCTGGCTGAAATGGACGCGGCACGGAAGTGCTTGGTGGAAAGGGGGTTTCGGGCACTGGATAAAAGGAACCCAAGGTGGAAGGAAACTTGGTAACCTTAGGCTGTCATAGCTGTGGGGTGAGTGTTGTGAGTGGTCTAGGCCAATGATGCAAAAACCCAAGCGGTGGCCTGGCCTGCTAGATCCTGCTACTCTGGTCGCTCGCGCCAGAAGTGTGAGCTCCAAACACTCATGTTACAGGCGTAGACCCACCCCGCTTTGTGTATCTTGACAGATCTCCATAGTTTCTGAAACCGACCTCAAGCATCCAGCTGAAGAATACACAAGAACATGAAACATGGGCTGGACAAGGGGCCCCCTTCCCGGCACAAAAAAACAACCATTTTGAGTTATAGAGCTTAGTGGGATGCAACTGATCTTTGTTTGTGAACCAGCTTGCCAGCTAATTACTAGTGACTAGTGAAAGAACTGGGTGTGCTACTGAGAACAACAACTGGGCTTTCCATGACTTTCCTGTCAAGCCCTTCCAACTTCCCTTCTGCCTTCTGCGCTTTGCAAGCTGGCGCCGGCCGCTTGCAGTGGCAGGACAGCCAAAAGAGCTGCCCACTTCATTCTGATCCGCAGATCTTGAGCCAAAAGGGCCCCTCAATGCCCTTCAGATCCATCAAACACCATGAAAACCCTTCTGAACTTCCATTCTCCCCCGGTCTTCTTGGACCATCTCCCAAACGCTTGGCGGCGTTTCCAGGACTGAGGAAAAAACAAAAAAACAGTTGAAAGCTAAAACCTTGGTCTATCTCCTGGTAGGCCGACTCAAAACGCGAACGATCGTATCCGGTCGCGTCACAGCCTGTTTTCCAAAGTCTTGAGCCAAACGTAGTTGGCGAACAGTCACACAGTTCACACGGCAATGCTACTTTAGCATACCGATTTCAGATTATGCAATTCTTTACATGACAATTCCAATCTTGGACAAGTGATCCTAGATTCCTCTTATCAACTATACATGTAAGCATGCAAGCCTCACTCAAAGCTCAGTTCATCTTGTGGTTGTTTTAGCTGAGGGATTTCATCTAAAACACAACCAAAAAACAGTCTCTCCGGTCTTCTTCCTTTTCTTTTTCTTCTTCTTCTTCTTCTTCGTCTTCATCGACTTCACGACATTGACCTCCTCTCGCATGAATGCGGGACTAGGGGATCTGAAACAAATGTCAACCCAACCTCATACAACACACACACACACGTGGAACACACACGTGGGACACACACGTGGAACACACACGTGGAACACACACGTGGAACACACACGTGGAACACACAGGCACAAGGAGACTTGCTTTTCAACAGCAAAAACACCTACCTTCTGCCCATGCGTTCCTGCACTCCTTCTCTTCCACGAAAACCTTGACCTATGCATCGACATCTCGGCGGATCGAGGATCGATCGAATTCCATGACTTCGAATGCCTCCATGACGGAGCTCTGAAGCGAGCGATTCGACGAATCTTGAAGTGTGAACACCCCTTTTGGTTCATTGGGTTGTCCTAGAAGAAAGACTTTGGCAAGGGATTTCATAGGACCTTCAACCAATCATGAAGGTCCGGGAGACCTGAACAAGATAAAAACAGAGTCTGGACCATCTGGATCTCTCACAAACCACTGAGGTTGGGCTTCTCTCACCAACTTTAGATACACCTTAAACACTTAGAAGATCTTAGAGGCATGTATGTTGCCCAAAACGCGCACACACACACACACACCCCTCCTCACTTTTGGAGAAACACATTGAGGATCATTGAGGTATTCGTTCCCTTCTTCGTCCAAGTGGCCTTCTTGGAATCCATCCGTGGATGGTGCGTGCCCGCTTCCGAAATGTAGGAGGCCACCGAGTTTTCGGACGTCTGGAGCGCCGCAAAAAGAAGATCGACCGGTTCGTTCGTGCTTGGTGATCGGGTTGGTTGGTTATATAGTTGACCAATGCAGGTCGAACGTGGGTGGAGGCAAACGTTTCTGAAGCATTCTGAAGTAAGGAGTCTAATAAGGCTTCCGTCTAAGGAGTCTAGGACCGAGTCTAGGATAGTCCAGGTCAGGCGGATTCAGATCTGTCCCTGGCTTCGGTGTGTTCGAGGTGGTGAGCATCCAACTGCCTACGGTCCCCCCCCAAACGGAAGCTGGTGGATGCGGGCCGCTCGGTCCCGCGCTCGGCCCTCAGTTTCCGGGCGTACCGAGGTGGGTGCACTTCGATTCCAGGCGGCCCAGCTGGCCCAGCTGGACACCGGGCAACTCGCCAGTCCCAGTCGGTCGCTCCCCAGTCTTACCCGGCCTCGGACTGCATCAACGAATTATTCGTCTGCTGCGAGCTATCCCCAGACTGGTTGCCCCTGCTGCTGGTAAAGGCCTTCCCCGAAGCCAGACGGCCACCTGAACATTCAATGAAAGTATGGGCTAAACTTGAGTAAAATACCGAACCTCACATTTCCTTTCTTCCTTTTCTTCCTTTCACAACAAAACCGTATCATAAAAGATCACAGTTTTTGATCAAGAAAGCCGGCAATTCAGGCTCACAGCCCAAGGTTTACACAAGCAACCGGACTCCAAAGCGTACGATGCAGGACGCGCAGGCCACAGCGGGCACAGCGGGCACGGAATTCGTGCTGAGAAGTGGCCGAGAAGTGGCGTGCCCGGCCTGTCTGGAAGCCCGTGGCGCTCCCAGTCCCAACGGACAACTCCAGTAAATGCTGCTGGAGGAGTCTCCTCGTGTGCCGGCAATCTTGAGAACAAAAGAAACCCAGCCCATGTGATTACCAAGCGCTGGAGACCAGATGCTGAACATGCTCCACCCCATACTTAACCCGTTACCCATGATTGGCCACCAGCTTTTTGACATAGGGTGGAAGATGGTGGAACCGCACATTGTGGAACCCCACTCATCAAGGAAAGTTCCCTACATTCAATTCTCGCCCCCAAAGCAATCTGAAAGCCCACTTCGAAGCCACACCCTTCACAACAACACCACCATGGAAAGCAAACACCTGTTTGAAACCCTTTAGGACCCCAAAGCCTCCACAGCAACCTTTAGGCCCCATGGCCTAAACAGCCAGCGGTGCTCCTCCCAAAACCGAGCATGGCATCGAAATGCATCGAAGCATTTCAAAGCATTTTTGGCCAACTTGGCCTCTCCAACGGCGGCTTTCTTCGCGCCCAAGGAGCTGGAGGAGATCTTGAAACGCCGCCGATGCTTCTCCCTGGCCCTGGTTCCCCACCTCGCCCAGCCTCAGTGACTGGGCACAGGGGGGGACAGGGGGCCCTGTGAAAGCCTGGCATTTTCGAAGCAATCCACACTCCTCGGAAGGATCATGGAAGTGGAAGGATGGCATGGCCACACAAAAGGCAGCCCCGATTTTGTTGGTCCAATGATGACCACTTTTCCGAATACCAAACAGGTGGTGCCATCATGTGCCATCCACTTCCATGATGATTCCACCAAAAGCGTACTGAGCGTACCACACCCTCTTGGCACGTCAAATCAGCACTTGACACCGTCCAGCGGATCGGCGCACAGCACAGAGGCCATCGAGTGGCTCGAAGAAAGGCATGTCTCCATCATCACAATGGGGTGAGCTGGGCCTCGGTAGACTGCCAAAGGTTGCATCACTCTCCAGCCAGTCGTCGCCTGCAATAGAGGCCTATAGATCATGCATGAAAAGGCGGGTATATGGTGTTTTTTGTGCAATAATATATGTGCAACCGCAACCCGAATCAACCAAGCCTCCTTGTGAGATCTGAGACATCGTCGTTGCAAGCAGGTTTTTGGTGTCAAAGGTCCCCCATCCTCCTTGGCTTAAAACCAAGCCACCAGGCATTCCAGGGGCCTCGCTGAGTCCTTACTCTGTGCTTGGCACATCCATTCGGCCAGCATCTACAACCCCCCCTGACCTGCCCTCTGAACAGCGAGTGGCTGCGTGCTCGGTGCACCATGGAGGACCATGCTCGGTGTCCTGGGTGGACAGAAAGCGCGGGACGCTCCAAGATGTTCTAAGCCCAAAGAGGAAAACGATTCAATGGCCACAACGAGCCCCAACATTGGCCATGCTGCCTTTTAGGGGTCCACGATGCTGAAAGCATGCAAAAGGGGCATCGACGGAAAGCGACGCTTCGAAAGGACGCTGCGCCCATTCACTGGTTATTGCGATTCGGTGAGTGAATGATTCGGCGCGCTCATCGGAACAAAAGTCGACTGGTGGAACTGGACAAAGAGGAGGGTCTTGAACATGACAATAAGGGCATCACAAGAGCAGAAAACAAAGCTGAGAAAGCTCCAAAAAAAAACAAGAACCTTGGCCAGTGCAACGCTTCGTCTCTGTCAACCAACTGAACTAACGATGTTGAAAAGAATCCATGGCATGGACGGGGAATCCCGGGTGCTTAGAGGCGAAGAACCGGAGAGTTCTGGGGGGTTGCGATATTTTTTCGGTAGCCGGCCGCAACCCACTGTCGAACACACGGTCTCGAGTGTCGAGTCGTGCTTTTCACTACTCAAAGCGCGTAATTCGTGGCTGATGGCCTCACCTGAAATCGACGACCCGATCACTTTGACGAAACGCAGGGTTTTGTTCGCCACACGACGTGCCACACTGAGATCTCCCCCAACGAAACGCCTCTATTCTTTGGTCTGTTTTAGCTATATTTAGCTATTAGCTATTAGACGAACCTTGAAATGATTGGGTCCCGCATCTCACATCCAGCCATCGAAGAAAAAAGACCGGGTGGGAAATGGTCGGAATATGGTTGGAAAAAAAGGAATAGCAGCACCTGAATCATCCTGAATCACTACCTTCTCCCCCCAGTGCGGTGAATCCTCTGACTCTACTTACATCTTACTACTTGCAGCATCTGATGCAAATTGAGAGTCTGATTGATCCAAGATGGAACCAGCTGGAGCTTCTCTGGTGTCTCGGCCATGTATTGCTGCGCACTGCTCTGCTATGCTATGCTCTATGTGGCTGCGCTCTGCTCTGCGACCCTGGATGCTTCTTCCCCCAAATCCAAGACGTCCTTCTGGATGCCCTTGTGCTCTTTTCAGAGGCTGTCAAACAACAACACACCATCCCCGTGCCGTTGCAGCAGTTGTCACTTAGTGAGCTTAGGACAGGCCCAAAGCGCAGGTCAGAGGCCCTGAAAGGCTCACACTCATCGCATACCCGTGCTAGCTGGACCTTCTCTAAGCCGTGTGTGTGTGGCCGGATTTCGACTAGCGACCTGCAGCATGCCCACCGTTTGATCCAAAGAGATAGTATGCGGCGGAGCGGTCTCGAGATCACCAGCTGTCCTAAATGACGTGAGGGACTGGAACTGAGTAACATGGGATGGTTGACAGGATGGTTGACAGGATGGTTGTTGGGCTGTGTTGCTTTAACCATAATGGCGTTCAGCTTGACTAGATTGTTCCAGGTGATCACTTTGTAAGCATGCCGATCGATGATTGCCAATGATTGCCATCAGCATCTCAACACATCCGAAACTGTCTGAAATTCTCTAATGCACATGAGGCATATCCACGAAATCCCGCCCCCTTGCCCTTGGACCTGCATGTGCCTCTGCATCAATAGCATGTCCTTGCGAGGGCTTCCGCCGAGGGTGGCGTACGGACGTAAGCAACTCACACGGTAGCCAAGGGGAAGATCATCAGCTGGGCTAGCAAACTCGTGGGTGAACGAACCGTCAGCAACCCAACTCGCATCTCTAAGTGCGAACGGCAGGGCTTCCACCGCTGCAGACCCGGCAGCTTGCCCAGTTCGGCAGACGACCCGACTCTTCTTGCAGCCCAAGGCTCGACCTCCTTGGGCAGGGTGCCGCGCCCGAGCTGCGACAGGTCCATCGTATTGCGCTGCGTGTTCGCCAAGGAGAAACCCACCCTGAAGGGGGAGGAAAATGAGTAACAAGGCATCGCTACGAACAGAGCGATCGGACGCTACGAACGTAGCTCCTGGCATCCCGGACCCTGCTAGTAACCAGAAGGTACTAGGAACAAGGGCATCGCGACTAGTAACAAAGAGAGCTTCCAATCACTTGATGGTTTGGTAGTTTAGCACTTGATGTTTCTGGCTGCTCAAAAACAAGGGCCATACTGGGCCATACTCCAAAAAACCCTCAGGGATCCCCTTGCGGCGCGCGGCCAAGCGCGGTGCTTGCGGCAAGACCGCTCCAAGGAGCAGCCTATACTTCATAGGTCCGGGTGTTAGATGGTTGGTCCGGACGTGCGGCCATTCTCAAGAAACAACACGTGGAAAAAAGCTCAAAATATATTTCCCTTCATTGTTAGGTTGGATGCTTTCAGAGGCATTTTATAAACATTGGGTGCTATAAAATGCCTAAATACTTCGTCCTAGATACTCGTTTGTTGCTTTGACAATCTTTGACATCATCTACAGTTTGCATGTTGTATTGCACCATATTGCACCTATGCATGAGGATCACTTGGATAAGCATGCATTGAACCCACGCCCCACATGAAGATCATGTGTCCGGATCTGTTTCGGCCACCCACAGTGAGTCACGCGTATGTATATATCTTTTTCGCATGGCCTTCTCTCTGAGGATGGCGGGCATGTCAATCCGACGCCATTCTTCACCCGGAAATGTTTTGGCTGGGAGTGGGGCCCATGCAAATCTGAACTCGTAGCCACATGCGCTTGCCCGACGTCGGTTAACACACAGAGAGACGCTCGACTCGCTCACGCCCTGTGCACGAGCAGCATGGCGGGTAGAAGGATGCTGTGTCCAGCCGTCATTGCTGTCCAAAGCTCTGCTTTCCACTGGTTTGCAAGCAGATTTCGAGCAGCCACCTCTGTTGGCATAGAAGTGTGCCATGTTCTCAGACTGCGTTACATACTCCAAGTTTTCAGCCGCGTTGTTTCCTTTGTCCAAGTCCTTGTGGTTCACGTGACAGCAATGCCGAGATGAAGGTGCCCCTAAATATGCAAAGGCTACAAGACGATGGATAAACTCCACCCGGCTGTATGAGTTGAAACTGATGTGCAACTTGTAGTACCCTGACTTCTGCAAGTATCCCCACGATATCAGGCCAACTCTGTTTGTGATCCTTCCCAAGGAGCTCACCATCCGTCCGGGGACCACCAGGCCTGAAATAGGATCATGCATTGGCCGCCACTCCTCTCCCTCAAAGCATTCTGCCTCGCCACAGTCTGCTAATTGAACCTCGTAGCCTTTCACTACTTTGCCTTGGCTGCAGGCTCTAGAAACTGAACGTATGCTTATGCCAAGCTCGGCTGCTGCCTGCGTCATTGATGGGGAAGTGGTCCAGCTTTGGGACCCAAAGGCTTTCCACATCACAGGCACGGACCGCTTTACTCCACCGCAACGTCTAGACAGGCTGGCGAAGGAGGCAAGGATGTTCTGGCTCGGCGTTAGGTATTCCAAGTTATTCAAACTGTTGTTGGAGGGGTTTCCATCGCGGTGGTGCACCTGCCACGCCGAGTCATCAGGTGGAGGACCAAGAAAAGTGAAGGCCACCAAGCGATGGACATAAAAGTCATTGTTGAAGACCTTGACTCTGTAGTATCCAGATGGTTTGAGAGATCCATGTGAGATCTCTCTCCTGGTGTTGCGCACCCGGCCATGTGAACTGACTTGCCAACATGCTTCAGTTGCAAAGGTTTGAGGAGAGCTCGCAAAGTTGCATCTCAAAGCATGATGAAAGAACCAAGGACTTCTGGTGTGGAGTAATACTTTCCATGTCCGGCTGGAAGCGACAGGATGAAGTGTCATAGGGTTTCGTCCTTCTTGGGTGCCAGCAAACTACTTCCTGCACATGTCCGCTCTGCAGTTTTGGCGGGGCCATGCGGGGCCCTGCGGGGTCATGCACTTCTGACGCCAAAGAATCCTGGCCATGTCCAGCTGAACATAAACTTGAACACAAGGGCCACGGCACAACTCAACATACCAAAGCCAAACCTGCTTACGACTGCAATTATTGTCTTTTGTTCGACAAACGATTTGTTGCAACACTGACCGTGCACACACGAAGTACTCGAATCTTGGCTGCACACAAGCTAGAGAATGACTGCGTGTTTGGAATGCGCGCCAAACCTGAACTCCGCAAAGCCAAAAGGTCATGTTTTCATTCATTGGCCAAAGCGCGGCCCCTTTCCCCCAATCCGCCTCTTCTCCTCCCAATCATAGACTGTGTAGTAGCCTCAACCCCCGGGCGGCAACCCAGCGCCGGGAACAAAAAACACCCGCTCAGCAAACTTTTGCAAGAACTGCCTAGGCGACACAAATGAATTACGACCTGTGCTCCGATTGAATGTAAGGTCCCGTGAGTTCAGGCTCTGGCAAGAACCCGAGCAGCCTGAAACCCATCAAGTTGTTGTTAATGCTTACCAACCAATAAATGCATATGTTGTTGACCAAGTTTGGATGAGGTTGGACGATTGGACCCGTATCCACTTCCATGACCCATTTGCCCAACCTGCTACAGCCATTGCACTCCAAGTCATGTGCCATTTGGCCTGCTTGGCCTGTACCACTCGTCTCACTCACTCTGCCCCCTCCACACGACACATCCGCGCCGCGCCACACGCCACACCTCTGCCTTCCGCGCTCTGACGACGACTCCAAAACCGCCTCCTCTCGCTCCCCGAACTGCCAAGGCACGGTGCAAGACCGGCTCCCCCAAAATGAAGAGCTTCGGCCCCAGCGGGGCTGGGAGGTTCACCTAGACGAGACGTTTGCGTGACGTTTTCGTGGTGGGTGGGTGGATGGTGGGCACCTGGTTATGGTGGTTAGGATGGTTGTGGGGTATTGTGAGTCAGGTCTGGATTGTGGTGGGTGGCATGGGCGCAATGGTCCTCCCCTGAAACCATCACACGTGGCGCATGTCGTCAGAGCCCCTCGTCGCCACGCAGATTCTCGTCGCCGAGCAGCCGCCATCAATCGAGGACTGCAGTGGCGCGTGACCTGCTGCGGCTCCTCTGGGACTTCCTCCTTCTGCTCCTCGCATGCGGTGAGGGCGGTGGGCTGGGGACTTCCTGTACTCGGAGAGGATTGGAAGATGGATCTTTTCGGTTCGTTGTAGGCCTGGTATTGGAGGCAATATGAGGCAATAGGTTTGGCATCAAGGGCTGGTATTCGGATGCGTGTGCCATGCGTCATGTTGCATGCTTGCATGGTTGCATGCTTGGCACATGCACGACCTGGACACATCTTCGGAAAACATCATGATCATACCTCTGGCGCAATCCTTGCACGAGTTTTCGCTCCGAAGTTGGCTTGTGGGCCAATGAAAGTGGGCTTTGTGATCTTAAACCAAGTTGGTGTGAACATGGACTTGCGGCAAGGTCTCTAGTGAACGATGCCCATCCGAACCTGACTGGCGGTCTCCTGGTTGTTTTCCTCCTTGGCTGGGTTTTCTCCCTGTTGCAAATGCACCTCCTCCCGGTCCACATTCCTAGCAAAAGCGGCCAACAAAGGGCAAACGCACAACGTGCAGCGCGCAACGCTTTGTTTGGTCCCTGCTTTGAACTCATGGCACTGCTGGCAGCTGCAATAGGTGCTAGAACATGCCCATCCAGCTCAATCTGACCTCCATCATGCCATGTTGGCTCCAAGCATGTCTGTTCCTGGCTGAATATCAAATGGAGTGGACCTGCGACAGGACCACCAAAAAGAGGGGTTAGGAATGACCAAACCTACCCACATCCAGCAAGATTCCCCTTTTGTTGTGTTTCAATTTTCAGTGCGCTCACCAAAACCTGCCTCACCCGCAGGTTAACCCGATGGGCTTCACACAGCCAAACCCCCCGCAGGCCTCGGCAAATCTGCCTGGTGAGGCATTTGAGTTGGGGGAAAAAGAGTCTTTCATCCAATGACCTTCTGAATTACTGACTTATCGTGAGTTATCTACAGTACCTCTCCTGTCCTGCCTGTGATTTGATATGTGAGAGTATCATGGAAAGAAGCTGGCCACGCGGACAACGTCATCATCAGCGGCTACAATCGAACAAACACACTTAGTCACACACACCATCAAATTCAAGAAAAGGGACATCAGGGTAGTAGGTCCACCAAACCTGCATGTGTTGAACACTCTCAACATGTTTGGCACTTCGTACGGCCTTCCTCTTCTTTTCTTCCGCGATTCCGATTAGGGTCGTCACTTCAAGTACTTCGGGAGTCGAACATGGCAGTGAGAGCAGCTCTGCTGCGGCAGCTGGTGGGCCTCCAACTTGGGCTTGCAGTGGATGATAAGGTTCAAGGCCCAGTTGGCCTCGCCACCATCAGTCCTGGAGGATGGGCTTCCATGAAGTTCCATGCGTCGGCTTGGTCGTCAGTCGGAACGATCGTCGCACGATCCAAGGCTTGGATCAGTGGCTGGGGACAGCTGCAACACTTCTTGCCTCCCTTTTATGTTGCCCAAGGCGGGAGGACGGGGACAGGTTCGCAAGATCAAAGGATGAACGATGTGCATCGGGTTTGTTGCCTCCTCCTGGGCAATGGAATTGAATCTATCAAGCAATGTCCTGTCTGAGCGTAGTGGTGTGGGTAGCATCGATTGAACGGATGAGATTGAGATTTTTGACCACGAGGACAACAACACCAGCAGCATCTTTAACATGAATGTAGGACAACATCGACAACTGGAGCTGTTTGCCTTGGAGTGCTCGCCATGACACAGACTTAAGTGAACACCATCTAGCATGATCTCGATTGTTTTCGGGCCTGTTGCCCAGTCCAGCCAGTCCTTCCAGTCGATGTTTCCTTTTGGATCCTTTTGGTGGATCTCTGCATCTTCGGAAGATTGGAGGGAAACGAGGGCAGATCTCTAAGTGCCAGAAGCACGGTTGAACACGGAATGGACTGCATCTAATTGTACTCAATCCCACCCTGGTCATCATGATAGTCAGGCGCATCTTGGGTTCTATAGACCTTGGAAAAAAGCCTCCCCAACTCTACCTGGAAGAAGCATCACCCTGAATACGTGCCTCCTGCCTCCTTCAACCTGTTTCAACAAGTCATTTCCCGCAAGTTGTTCTCCAAATCTCCCGCGATTTTTTCTGCCGTGTCCCATCTCCTGCGTGCGCAGATTTGGTTGTTCTCCTCGAAAATCTCGAAGGTGTCTGGGAAGTTGTCCTTCATACTCAAGGTGGCTGCAATGCTGTCCGTCGAAATGGCTCATTGGAACAAACACTTTGTGGCAAGCTACCAAATAAGTTACAGAAGTAAATCACTTAGTAAATTCTTCGTGACTCCTTGCAGTTCAACACACTTGGAATCACAGACCTCCTCAGATGCCTCGAACCACTTCCTCATGTTTGCCATCGACCGGGCCCTGTGCCCGTCTGCGCCCGTCCCGTTTCGCATCGGTCCCATCCGCCTTGCGTCGGTTGCCGGACTCTGGCTCACAGGTCACGGGCACTTCAGGCCTGAAGAGCCGGAGCGAGCTCCGCTCCAGCTCCAGCTCGCTGACAGGTCGTGTTTGGGAGCCGGTTTGGGGATGCTTTTGGGCTGTTCGGTAGGCTTTTGGCGCTCCAGTGCGTCCAGGGCGTGCGGAAGAAGGAGCCAAGCTCAGAGCGTCCGGCGGGTCGTTGAGCCAATCGAAGGTCGCCAGACACATCGGTCGCCAGAAGCCAATTCTATAGAAGGGTGATTCATGGTGATGCCAGGCCGCCCAAAAAGAAAACGAACGCCGAGGCACGACAAACACGGAACACCACACCAGAACACCCTCCAGAAAAAACAACCCCCCCCCCCCCCCCCCTTGGCCAGTTGATTCCTTCCCGTCTAGTCGAGTCTGTTCGGAAAGCGCTCGGTTCGCCGTCTGCGGGTCCGGGCATCACACACTTCTGCATCTCGCCAGCGGTTTGAGAGCCGATCACGACTTCCTGGACGCGAGGGACGCCGTTGGTGTCGGGCTCACGGTGTCTGAGGTCTGACCGTGCACAGGTCTCGCCTCGCGAGACCGTGCACATGGCTGCAACGCTCAAATGACAAGCTCTCACGATGCCTGGGGGTCTGAGGGTTTTATAGCTCCCCCCGCTAAAAAAGAATCAACACACACACACACACATGCGTCATCAATGACATTCAATCATGTGTTTCTCCTCCTCCTCCTCCTCCTCGTCCTCCTCCTCATCCTCATCATCTTCTTCTTCTCTTACTCTTGTGGTCCATTCTGGTCCATGTCTGTATCCTTCACCCTACGCATGACTCTCGCTCGTCGCCGACCCTTCCGTCGCGTGACAGCGCCTGGAGCCCGGCAAGGGCGCTATCCACCAGCAGCTTGCAGCGCATCACATCCGACTCCTGCGCTCATGGAGAAGGCAAAAAGGCCACAAAGGCCGAAAACGGTCATAAGACCGTTTTCGGACTCCCCTTAGGCGACCATGCTTCCCTCCTTTTGGGTGTCTTCCAGAATCTAGGTCTCGCCAGAAAGAACATCAGGGACATCAGGAACTGGGGTTTCCAATGACTTCCTGTCGCTACATCTACATTCTGGGACCCTGGTCCAACTTTTCCGTAAAAAGCCACTTGGTTTCATCGAGTGAACTCGACGTGAAACGCACGGCCATCCTTTTTTTCACAGCATCTCTTTGGTCTTCAACCTGGAACCTGACGTGTCCGAGCTGGTCTCCACCGATTCATCGATGGATCGCCTGCGTCGCCCCGAAAAGCAAGCGCTGTATGTTCAGCAACGTCAAGCATCCAGGGCAAGGGAAGGGCCCTGATAAACTGAATTAATCATACACAGCTGAAAGTTCTGAAAGCTCAAAACCGCCCAAAATCCATGGTTCGTCCAACCATGACATACCAAGTGCACTACCATGACCCTTTTGCTTCACCCTGAACGCATCCCCCAAAAAACGAGGCATGGACTGAGTGCTAAAGAGTTCAGCCTTCTTGGTTCAGCACCCCTTTTCGAGTCGCCCGATCTCTTGGATTCGTCTGATTCTCAGCTCCCATTCGTCAGCACTCGGTCTCCACCTCTAAGTTGACTTAGCGGCTGTCTGTTGTGCTTGTCAGGCTTGGTGAAGCTTGGATGCCTGTTTGATACTCCCAAAAACGCTTCACCCGAAGACTTGGGCAAGAAGTCGCAGGGGCCGCCAAGTGGAAAGACTTGGCAATGCTGACATAGCCAAGCAAATGCACAAAGTGTGCAGCTCCACCAAATCTGTTGTGAAAGGGAACGGCGGAAAAGCTCGCCAACCCAGCATGCAAGCCTCTCACGTGATCCCTGTGATGTCGGCCTCAGGCTCGCAGCAATGTAGAGAGAGAGAGAGAGAAAGAGAGAGGGGGGGGACGCTACTAGGAGCAAAGGGCATCGCTACCAGGAGCAAGGAAGCTACTAGAGAGATAGAGAGAGAGACACTCCATCTCAAGTCCTGACAGGAGAACACTTAGATTTGGCGAAATGGAATGGACCAAAGGCCGGGGGTTGCCATACTGATTGGACAGAACTGACCCACCTCCCCCAAGGCCTCTTCAACTTTAACTGGAATCATTCTGCACAGCCATTGCCACCGTTAACCGTTGGTTACTTCAACCTCCAACCCCCAACTGCACAGCAACATTGAAACCAACATGCCTTATCCATGCAGGGACTACGTACCACAAAGCTTCAGTTCAGTCTGTGAACTGACCTATGTAAAGAGATACAGCCTCCTCCATTGTGTTGAGCTATGCCAGCTATGCCTCATTTGTATTCATTTGCCTGGTTGGAGGCCATCGCTCTTAGGTTGGAGGCCATGGCTAGTAGAAACAAGTGCCACGCTAGTAGTAACAGGTGCCTTACTAGTAGTAACAAGAAGCTAGTAGAAACAAAAAACATCATTACTCTATTCTGCATAATTGAGGTCATTGAGGTCCCGGCCCTGGCAGCTCATTCCCATCGCCATCGGCCGCATCCGTCAACAAGGTCAATCGCCACCGTTACGGACTCCGCCGTTGTAGATCTCGAAGACGCTCTCGCCTCAGTACCGGTGCTTTAAGCCATGGGCACACGGCTTTCACTTCGGCCGCATCAAAGAGGTACCAGTACATCTTGGATGAAGGGAGTGTAGCTTCAGAACTTACATAAAAGGTCTGTGCTACTGGCATCGCAATACCCAGACTTGTGTGACTTCTGTGGACGGAATCATCGCAGCTCCCTTTTTGGAATCGCGAACCGTTCAACTCATCGTCCGCACAGCCACTCTCTGGCAGGCAGGGAGAGTCGTAGATCTTGGCCACACGTTGATCTCCGCGACCCTTGCGTAACATCACCTCACCATTCACAGCAGCAGACCCTTCCAGTTCTGAAAACAACTCACATCCAATGACCCGAAGGCAAAAAACAACCTACGAAAGCTCTGTCTGTGGACGAACTTTAAAGCATGAATGGCTGGTCATCGCTCGTGGAGAAGGATGCGCACGTTGCCGGAAGAAGGCACAAAAGGCATCAGCGAGGTGAACTGGCTGGTGATCCGTGATTGTCTTAAGCATTGGGAAAAACACCACAATTCACAGTCTCCTCTTTTCTAGAGTGGCATTTGAGTGGCCCAGTTGTTCTTCCTTCATGTCCCACAATGCAGCAGTGGTACTCGGCACGGCCAAAAGAAATGAGACGACAGTTCTTGTGTATTCTTGCGTCATCGTGCGTCCCTGAACTCATCTACCTCTAGGTCACTAGTCACTAGGCTGTCACAAAAGCTTTCGATGCTCCTTCGATGCTCGTTCTCTCTGCATTGTCTCCGCGTCGTCCGCCGGTGGAGCAGTCTGTCCGCGTCGTTTCCCATCTCCATGTGGCGGAGAAGCGCGCGAACGAGTCAGTCGGCTTGTACGAAACGAGGCGCGCGTGTGGTGGAGAAATGCGCCAAGATGTGTCCACCCACGGGCTTCGGATAGCTGGGCATGAAGGCGCAACCGCCACCAGGATCTGCCATCACCTGACCAACTGCGCATCTCCGGAGGATTCAGGACCAAGGTGCGCAACCACTAAAACCAAAGGCGTGCAGGCTTTGGAAGGCGACATGTCTATAGTCTATAGTCATGCCTTCATCAATGTCATGGATGTTTCTCGCACAAAGGTGTGAGCATGTTCTCTTTTCGAGTACCTACTAGTAACAAGAAGCTACTATGTAATAAAGGACATCGCTACGAACGGAGCGATCGGACGCTACGAAACGGACGCTACGAAAGGGGCGCTCCTGGCCTTACTACTAGTAACAAGAAGCTACTTAGTCCTGTGCAAAGAAGTCCCTGGAGGGGGACAACATGCGACAACTTTCTTATTCTTAGACGAGCTAAGCTTCTTTGATTTATTTGTTGGTTTTCTGCAGGCGATGAAACCTGTCGTGTTGGAAACCTGAGGTTGCCATGAACCGGTTTATTCCGGTTTTCTCATGTGTTCCCAAGCCTTGTCGTGCACCCTTGATTGATTTGCTTGATCCTTTTGTTTATGCGCTTCCCTGTTGACCCCCCTCCAAACGCTAACACGATACCTGCACGATAAAAACGCTGAACTGGCAAGGCACTTGATTGGAGAGCAGCACTGCCACATTGAACTCCTTCATGTCAAACAAAGAAGTGAGAGGCCTTGAGCCTACCAAGAAGCTACAGGCAAGAAGCTCGGGTATACCTTTTTTGCATTTTCTCAGGTTTCTGTGCAGGCTCCTCTGCTTGACCTAGAGTAGTCTTCCTGCCCCGCACCAAAGATAGTCTATCATCTCTCTGAGGCCTATTGCTCACCGGATGATGGACATATCCAACCAGGCACTCAGCTCACACAGGTCCTCACTGACCTTCTGCAGCTTGTTCATCACGCGCGCCAGCTTCTGCTGACGATCCGCCAGCTCACCACGGCCCGAGTAGTCCACTCGAAAGCCACCCATGATGGAATCCACCACCAGCAGGGCGAAACGATCTTCATCGTTCACCATCAAACCTCACGAAATCTGAAGAACATCTGCAGAAATCTCAACAGATGTTTCGCTACTAGGAACAAGTGCCTCGCTAGTAGTAACAGGTGCCTTACTGGTAGTAACAAGAAGCTAGTAGAATCCGACGAGATCGGAACAAACCTATCCGGAGTTGCTGAAGTGAGCAACTCCACTGACATGAAGAAACAGTGGGCTCCCATCAGCTTCTTGCGAAAAGGGTTTACCCTTTGAACCAGCAGCGTTTATGTATCGGTTGAATTCTCATGAATTGGACGATGGTAAAGAAGGGAAAGAAATGCGTGATGACATTCGAAGCCTTCCTGGAACAACTGGTGGATGGCAGTGGGCCTCCTTCCTCTTGAGTGGGTTGAAGATGGACACATGACAACCCAACAAATCTCTTCAGCCATCTTTAATCCACATCTTTCGCTACTAGTAACAAGTGCCTCGCTACTAGTAACAGGTGCCTTACTAGTAGTAACAAGAAGCTAGTAGAATCCACGTCGATATGTTGATGAACGCACTTTCGGACTTGCCGAAGGGCTGGCCGCTTCCTGCAACAAGTGCTCCAAATGATCCGAGGTGTAGCATCTGGCCTTAGCGTAACGACGCTACGAACGGGGCTCCTGGCCTTACCACTAGGAACAAGAAGCTACTCTTTCCACACCCTGCCCCTCCAAAAACCAAGATCTCCCCGGCCGGAACAACCATCCCGCCATATCCCGTCCCCTCCCTTCGCCCCCCCATCGCCCGCTTCGTCCGTCGTGCTCAGCGGCGTAGATGATATTCTCCATGGCTGCCTCGGCGCTCACGCCCTTGGCCTCCGCGATCTGCCGGAGGCGCTCGGGGCGGAAGGTGCCCTCCGTGTCGATGTAGACCACCTGACGTCCACGCGGCCCATGTGGGGAGGGTGGAGACATGGCGAGACGACATGAGAAGACATGATGAGACCAGGGGATCAAGGTGAAACTGTGAAACATAGGCCTTTTTCGTTGCTTCCTCGACAGGGTCTTGAAGTTTTTGCATGTCTTTTTTCTTTTGGGCTTCTAGTCCAAAATCAACAAATCAGGGTCATGCGCGGAAAGGAAACCACGGGCTCTGCCTTGCCATTGGCTCCACCCATGTTGTTGGGCAGTTGCGCCATCACCGAGAGGGAGTGGCAAAGCTGTGTCTTGCCACACCTGGAAAGATGGAAATTCTGCAAAAAGATGGGTGACAGGAGCAACGTCCTTCACGGATCTACACGGTGAGGTGGTCATGGGTGGTCTAGCTTAGATGAACAATGATGAAAACATGTGCTCGGAAAGAAGTGATGAATTGATCTGCGCACTTCCATTTCTTGGCACAGTCTGGATGCTTCTATTTATATGCAGCTACCTTCTACCTGGTCGATCCCGTCTTGGGGTCTGCAACCTCTCATAGGTTGTTGGAAGCCCAGGCCCACGTGACACTGAACGCGAATGGGCGGAATGGAACCGCAGAGATGATGTCGAAGGCCAGCGCGTGAGAGAACTCTCACGCCGCACACTGGCACCGCAGTCGTGCGTGGTGAATTTTTCACAAAACACCTGCGTGGTTTAGTAGTAACAAGTGCCTTACTAGTAGTAACAAGAAGCTACTAGTAACAAGTGCCACGCTAGTAGTAACAAGAAGCTACTAGTAACAAGTGCCACGCTAGTAGTAACAAGTGCCTTACTAGTAGTAACAAGAAGCTAGTAGTGGCTTGCCTTCGGGCAAAATGACATCCTCCCTCAGTGGCCACACATTGACACGAACATGTAGTGCTCTGCCAGTGCGCTCTGCAAAGGTCTTTAAACAATGTAGCCTCCGATTGCTGAGTGATATAAGTCTCCCACCGCAGTCGATGACATCTAGCACCAAAGCTGGATCATCTGCAGAAATCTTCCCACCCACCAAATCTTCCACCAGGCTCTCCAAAGGCTGTCCGGCATGTGCTGTCTTCCGACCAAAGGTTGAGGCCACGCTGTCCTGCGAGTAGAAGACCTCGGACACCGCCACCCTCCGTGGCTGTGCTGATGGATCACAGGGTACCTGGTGGGCGCTCGGCCGCAGGGTGACATGGGCCGAGAGCACGTCGGCCCGCTTCACCCGCAGCACGACGACCTCCTGAGCTTCCTGTGAACAGTCACTGCTGTCGGCATGTGCAATGGCACCCCCCTGGCACGTAGAGGTGAGCGCCGCACGAGGCGATCGTGGTGCTGCGGTAGACCCTGCACTTGCTTTCAAGCAGCTTCCACTCCGTGGTGCAAGGTGTCCACATGTGGATTCTGGCGGCTGCTCGGTAGGATGAAGCTGTGAGCACAAAGACCCGCCCACAGGATCCAAAAGTGAGACCAAGCACACCAAGCTGCTTTTGTGTTCTCCCACGCCTGCCTGCATAGACGTTTGGAAAGGCGCCATCTGGCAATGGAGGGCCATCAGCTTGGATTGCCTGACATGATGAAGTGCTCATTTGAATGGACCAACAAGAGGTGCCAGCAACTACGAATGCCCGGTCACCTCGCATGGCAGCTTTCACTGACGGCCATTCCGGCTGATTTGGCAGCTTGATTCTGGCAAACTCTTCCGAAAAAAACACACCCGTTTCTATTGTGAAGAAGTGGAGGGTGATGATGGGGCCACTGTCGCAATGCTGCCAAAGAACCATCGCCACTTCATGAGAATGACGCAAAGGGTTAAAGGCTCTGGCTGGGCAACAAGCAAGCACCACAAATCCTGTACTTGACAGCTTGCTTGAGTCAAAAGACTTCCAAGCAACTGTTGTCAGCGAGCGTGGGTGTGACAAATCAATCACACAAAAGGTAGTGGCTGCACTATTGAACATCAATAGCCTACGCTGGTGCCCGACAGCAGACACAGTACTTTTTGTGTTGGAGCTGAACCTTGTAGGCACAAGATTTCTTGCCACATCACCTGGTATTGACAGCTGGAAGGACGATATGGTTCTTGTCCGAAACTCATACAGCTGGGCGGTGCATTGACTCAACTGGCCAGGCTTCTGAAAATAGACCATCCCATCAGTGCTCAGAAACAAAACGGCCTCTCCTACATCAATAGCCAACTGATCAGCAGGACGATGAGTCTGTCGACCTAATAAGTTTAGGTCATGTTGCCAGCTGACAGGTATGTCCTCATCTTGATTTGAAATGGCACAGCTATGCTGTGCAGGGCACCTTCTGCATTTTGGGGAGCCACAAGTCTCACAATAGCTCCAATCACAGCAGCGCAGTGCTAAGCAATCAACACACTTGACTAGGCACTTCGGACAGCGCAACTTGTCACAGGTGGTGCATTTTTGGCATGATGTGCCTGCACACATCGCGTGACACTTAGCGCATTTGAAGAAGCACCTGCTGCAAAAAGGTCGGTTGCTCTTGAATCTTGAGGTGCATCCTGGGCATGTTGGCCCACCACAGTCTTGACAATGAGGCACCATGCAAGCACCACATTGCTCCACACAGCAAAATGCACAGGTGCTAAAGCCTTTCTGACGTGAGCAGCTTGTACACACAGGTCGCTGCTCGGGCTTGGATAAGCAGTGTCGGCTGAGTCGGCTAGCACAATTCTTCTGGCAGTTGAAGCACAAATGTCTGGAACAACTGCTGCATGCATTGTCACAAATTTGGGCAAAGCAGAAAGCGGCTTCCTCCCCATATGCGAGGCCCATCATCATCCCCTCGATGTCATCTCCACCCAAGCCAACATCCTCATGATAGACCTGGCTTGCCTCTTCACCACATTCACAACAACGCGGCATGCGCCCGACATTTCTCAACTGTCGCTCCCTCTCTTCGATTTCAGCGGCACGTGGGTCGTCGAGCATGGTGCACGCGTGGGTCGTCTGAGACTTCTTGGGAATGGAACCAAGTTTGAAACAGAACCTAAATACCTCTTTTGGGAGATGTAATTTATAGTTCTTCATGACTGTTGGAGCTTTCTGATTTCATTCACCTGTGACCGAACGAGCCAAACATTCAAGGAAACTCAGCATGTTTCTGACACTGACTTTGCTCCAAGAAATCTATATGCGCATTGATATGCAGGTCTAAGGGCTGCACATGGCTGCGCATGTCTACACCACCAGAACTCTCCAACCCCAAAACCACCACAGAATTCCTCGGTCCGGACCGCCTGAATTCTCCGAAGACCTCCGTGATGGAGCAACTCTCGATGCCGCCGCCCAGCATCTGATCGAACTTCCCGGCGCCCGTGGCGATCCTCGGGGGGGGGCGAACCATGCGGCGTCGGCGTCGGACGCGCACGCGACCGCGGATCCAACGGAGGTGGCGAAGTGGCCGGCTCTTCGGTTCGATGGAATGATCGGACGCGATGGAAATGGATGGAGCCCCCCAAAGGGAGCTCAGAACGTGCCATACGCACCACGCAAAGCGAGACACTGCCATGCGCGCTTCGTGGAATGACACGTTCCGATCAGTTGGCCGCCCCCCTCTCTTCTGCCATGTTCTGCCTGATTCCTTCAAAACATCCAGCAGCTGGAAGAAACCAGTTGGAGGGGAGGACCACCCCTTAGCAATTGTTTTGTGCTTATTTCCAACCCCGCCATACCGCCTGCAATCCACAAAAGGCCAAGTTTCTGAAATCGATTTTTCATCTTGCTCACCAACCTCAGTGTGTTGTGGGGCTGGGACTTGACTAAACTACTGGGATAGGGCACGCGGAGAGCAACACTACCAAAACCCGATGATTCACTGTCTGATCCATTCTGGAAGCAGGAATGGAAGTGGCCTCCGGTGAAATGAGTCCTTGGAGCCTTTCCACTCATGCAATTAGAACCAACGAAGTTTCCACAACAAATTCTTGGCCACACTACGTCACATTTCTCTTACAATCGTGTTCTTGTCTTCATTCGCTGGAAACGGTGACACCCAACAAACACGCGGCGCCGCTTGTGGCCAGTGGCTGGGAGCAAGTGATGAAGCCCACCTCGCTGGTCTTCCGGGCGGCCTCGATGATCTTATCCACCTTCTGATCTGAAAGGCCTTTGATGCTCAGCAGCTCCTTCCATTTGGCGCTCCAGCTGGTGTGTCCGAGCCAAACGACACGACCCGAAAACAAAACTGCAGGGTTGCTCTGTAATGCTATGATACCACACCTGTGAACATCCCATTCTGGCCCATTCTTGCAACAAATCCCAAACAAAAGCATGAACATTTGGGAGCACACGCACAACATCGTACATATGAGAGCACCTGAGAGAGAGAAATACAAACAAACACACACAAACAGAAAGAAAGAGAAAAAGAGAGCGCACGCACAGGAGCACGAGCACACATGTGGGGTCACGCAAGTGATGGCACTTGTGTGGGGGTGCAGGGTCCCGCAGTCCAAAAGGCACACGGCTCATCTCCTTGCGCATGGTGAAGGCCACGGACTGGCTGGTGTTGTAGCCGGCATCCTTCAACTTCTTCAGATCGGCGGCGTTGATGCCTGAATCCTCTCCAGAGTGACCGCTTCCATTGCATGGATCGCATGGTGCGGGGGTTCATAGGAACAGAACAGGAGCACTTTGGTTCTTATTGACTTTTAAAAGCTCTCAAGGACCTTCATGGACCTTCACTGCCGATATCGTGAATGCTAAAACGGTCCGCACACCTGAAGCTTGGTATGTTCACCCGCCTGAAGCTTGTCGATGAGGCCTCAGGCGGGTCTGATCATGTCGTACCGAGGTTGGGTTCTCAGCCCATTCCCCCGAGCAAAGGATGTGAAACATCTGCATGATGTGGCAGGCTCCTACTGGCGTAGCCACTGGCGTAGCCTACTGAGCTACTGGCACATCTTCCAGCTGGCTTCCATGATTGACTCATTTGGCTGTTCGCAATACAGCACATGCAACGAGCAGCTGTATGGAACATCATCCTCTCCTTCAGCTTCAACCATGTCCATATGCACCGGCAGTGCCGCCTGCTATCACGAAGGGTCAATCATATAACCAGCACTGCTTCTTACACTTCTCACTTTCCAGCCTCTGCAAGCAGCAAAGAACACACGACTCTGCACAACCTTCCTCTACTCCAAGGAGCTTCTCCCCACGTCTCAATTTGTTTGAGCCCCGCCACCTCAAAGGTATCGCCCCAATCCCTGGCGCCTTCTTCTGCGAGGCCTCCTCTCCGGCCGCCTTTCGCTTCAGCGTGTCCATGGGCTCCGGGTCCGCGTGGGTGGGGCGGTGATGGAGGGCGTCGAATTGGAAGGTTTGGGGAGGTTGACAAACCGCTGTTTGAGCCGTGCGATGCCGATGGGCGCGGGGGTTTGGGCGCAATTGAGGTCTGTTCATGAAGAACTGCAGCACTGCCTTTGAGAGAAACCTTCTCCCTTAGCTAGTAGGAAGCTTGACTTTCTCCGGGCTTTCCTCTTAGAACCTGGACTTTTCCATACTTTTCGCAGAATGGCCAATCACCTCGAAGTCCAGATTCGGCGGCCAAGGCGGCAGGACTTCGGTCCTTGACGAGGTTCGTGTGCTTCCGTGTGACGCACACCTTCAAGCGATCCTCCTTGCGCACTGCAAACCTGGGCGTTTGCAAGACTCATGTCTTGAGGTTGGGGCACTCTCCCTTGCCATTTTCTGGTGGGAAAGTGTCAAGCAAAATTGCTTGATATCTGGATATGCTTTGTGACGGTGTCCTGAATTTGGGCGTTTAGGAACTCCAAACAAAACTTGGTAGTGGATGTCAATGTCTTGATCAACAACATCTATTTCTGCCTCACACTAAGCAACCCACTCCTTGCCTGCCTTGCCATTGTGTCCCCCCACATTTGCATCACGGGGGTCAGTCTTCCTTAATGGGCCAGTTCTTGTAGGTCCATTGGGGCATGCCCACTCCACAGCTGGCAATCCTGATCCTGGGGCCGGAACTCGTCGGTACTTTGACAGTCGAGCTCCGCAAAGGTGTTGTAGCACCTTTGCCGTGGATGACGAAGCCAAAGGCTCCCATAGGGCTCCATTCAAACCATAAAATGGTCATGAAGTGGAACCTTTTTCACTGCAAAAACGATGCGAAGTCTTTCATAGCAGAAATCCACTTGGAGTTCCAACCGGCTCAGCGGCCATGACATGAATTTCCGACCATTCTCACTTGTTCCACCTAAGGCATGGCGGACAAAAAATCCCTTGTTCATAAGCCTGAGCCTTCGCCTGAGCCCAAGGGACCTCTCGGTATCGGTGTCGAGGTCGCCCAGGAAGATGGATTCAACTCCTCGGTGTCGGTCGCGTGCGGCAGTCGCTCCCGGAAGCCGCCGCGCGCGGAAGCCGCGCCGCCGCTGAGTCCGGCGTGGAGATGTTAGCGTCCTTGTTCCTAGTAGTTATGGCCTCCAAACTAATTAGGAGCGATGGCCTCCACCTAGTAACTTCTTATCATCATAGCGGCGGCGCAGAAGATGTAAGGAACATTGAAGAACCACTCATCCTCACACTTTGCCCTGATTCTTTTTTTCATCCCCATCATCCCTTATCATTCCTTCTCCATCGTCTCCGTCGTCCGCCATCTGTCCTGCTTCGGCGGTGCCTTCCTTCTCGGCGACGTAAGGCTCAGGACAATAGAAGGCCAAGTTCATACCCCAACCGCCTGGCTCCGTGGGAACGGATATCCGGGAGATCCGGAAGATCCGTCGGGCCTTCAGACTACCTGAAACACACGGGTACGTGGACGACGCGTGCGTAGTCTGATGGAAGAAGCAACATCTGCCATGCATTTCCTGGATTCTCCTCTCCTCTCCTCTGTCTCTATCTCTATCTCTATATATATATATATCCCTCTCTCTCTTTCTCTCTCTCTCTCTATCTTTTTTTCTGATTCCTGTAAGAGAGATTCCTTCAAGCAGGACTCTCAACCTCCGCCTCCAATGAGCTTCCGCCTAGCTTCCGCTTCGGACGTGCCTGGCAAGTCGGTGCGGTTCACGCAGATCTCCTCGCCTTAGGCATCGACAGCGGTTGCCAGAGGTTCGCTGGGTTTTGGCAGCGGTCGGTGACTAGTACTATAGTGCTTGGTTTTTTTGGGACTTGCCCAGCCTGGAACACAGCGGACCGTGAATCATTGGGTTCATGATGGTGAGACGGGCCCCGTCAGTTCCCCCATCAAACTGTGGGAAGTGACGCACAAAAGTTTCCATCCCACAAAAGGAAGTGGCGACTCAACGCCTTTCCTTTTTGCAGGTGGCGCGCAAAACCTTCCAAGCGGATGGCGAGTGCCAACCAACATCCTGCCAAATTCATCGACATGAACGGCATGAACTAAGCATCAACATGGAACCTGTCATGACCCTAAAAACCATCCCAAAACATCCACCTGGAGTCTCTAAGTACCTTGGAAAATGGGTACAAGGCTTTACAAGTAAGTACCTGTTTTTTATGGGGTCATGTCCCATTTTCTAAGGTGCTTTGGAGGGTCCAGGTATTTAAAAAACACCTCTACAGATCGACTCATTCGTCCGCTTGCACCAAGCCGGACCTCATCAGGAACATCACATCACATCGACCGTGTTTTTGACACCCTCCGACCACCCACCCAACGGCCAACCCTGCCCACGGCCCCGCCGTCTTCGAAGAGACCGTTGCAGGTGTTCCGACCCAGTCGCCACGCGTGTGGACGTGGAACTGGTCACCATAGATGTCGTCCCTCCGATTCGCGGCCTCTGGGGGACATTGCACCGCCAGGTCAGGCCTGGCCCGGTCGGCGCCGGCGACCGGGATCAAGTCACCAAGCAAGCGCTGGGGCTGTATGACCGAGGTCAACGAGTCGCGGTTTCACCACAAAAAAGGGAGTTGCGGAGTTGCAAGGAATGAGATGGAATGTAGAGCCATATGGGGCAATCCAGTACGGAGAGTACCTTGCCATGGACTTGTTCTTTGTCTCGCATATGTATGCATACGTGCACAAATGCATATATATATATATGCAAACAGCATCCACACACACAGGGATACTGGATACTTCTTTTTTGGTGCACACAGTGCGAGGCTTGCGGCTTGTTTGTTCCATTCTGCCTTCTCACCCGCCAACAGCGAAGTGCAGAAAACGTCCGCGACCAACGCGCCTCATACATTTCATCTCCTCGCGGCTGGCGCCCATCTCCAGCTTCACATAGCCCGGCCGCTCGAAGCGCGCCTCACGGCAGGTAGGCATGGGGGTCTGCAGTTCTGAGGTGGGCGCCGGTGAGAGTGACATGAGGACGAGTGACTCCTCCAGACGTCCCAAAACATCAGCAAATCACGGCAAGATCGAGAAAAACCAACCACTTCGGTGACCCCCCGTGCATGCGCCACTCCCAGCCCTACATATGGTGAACACATGTGAAAACTCCATCGAAATGCTGGCATCCCGGATTGGACCAGGGAATCGGCCTCCTCCTTCCTCTTGCCCTTCTTCTTGTCATTCTCGTCCAGTGTCACTCCTAGCGATCTGGCCAATCACCAATCTAGCTACCAATCAAGCAAATTTCAGCGCCTCATTGCATATTGCTAGATGAAGATCTAGAAACCAGACCGGCAAGGGGTGGACCTCCGGGCCACGAGGAGAGCTGAACCCACCAAATGGTGGTGAAAGATGAGAAAAATTGAGAAAGACTGACTAAAAGGATTCTTTAAAAGGAAGAAGGATAAGGAGAAAAAAGAGAAAAGGACAAGCTACCCGAAATATTGGACGAAATATTCAATCTCTTCCAACCACGTGGACCCCCCTCCACCCCAAAGCTCAATGTTTGAGATCTTGCAAGAGTGTCTTTGCGAATGGACGAAACAAATCAAACCCTGGGAACAGAAATTCAATCAACTCTTGCTCAACATTGACCTTTGGGGGTCGGTTGATGATAGTTATTGATTCAGGGGTTTGAATATTTGGTCCATCTACTGTAGTAGCGATGGCCTCCAACCTACTAGCGAGGAAAAAGAGAAAATACTCGTTCCACCCAGGCCTGGCAAAACCCATAACAGTGGCGCCCCAACAACACACCCAGGTCTTCTGATGTGTTGATTCTTTGCAGTCTCCTATATAGTCGCAAATTATCCACTTAATAGCGATGCACTTGTTCCTGGTAGCGATGCCCTTGGCTACTTACTCGTGGCTTCTGCCCTTTGTTACGTTCGTTCCGATTGTAAAACAAAGCGGGTCTCTCTCCCCCATGACCGCGGAGCTCTCTACGGATTCTCCCCACCACCAAACTCCGCGTCCGAACGGAGACACTTCGCAAGGCGAGACGACAACGACGGCGGCGACGCAGCTGAGCTCCTTTCTCCGAGCTCACTGAGACTCCCTCCCTCAACGGCAGCCGTCGCATGTAGCCTGGAGGCGACACGCTGTTCTGCTTTGCCAAGAAATGAACCAAGCCTTTTTGACATGCAAAAACTACAGAATTGGAATGAGTTGGAGATCTATGCATGTGTAACCGCACTCTATTAAAAATGAGTCTTTGGGAACATTTGGTGCTGCCAGAAGTGTTGGCAGCTTAGGGACCGATTCTTTGTCTGAATCTCAGTTCCATGCCGATCTCCAATTGAAAGGCCTTTTTGTTATCCCTACCTGTCAGCATCTCCCGCATCTCCCCCACAAAACCCACCGTCCGTGCCATCCCGGCAACCACACCACCCCGAGCTCGATCGAAACGGAGGACGCGAGCTCCGCGGCGTCTCGACGAAACGGAGGAGCAAGTGGACTGGACCGAGCGGCTGGATGCGAACAGTTCAATGGTCTTGCCCGGCAACTCGATTTCCTGAGGGAGCAGGGAGCACGATGATCACGATGATCACGAGCCGAGTCAAAGATTTCGCCTTTATATAAGCTCGTCTTGATGTGGCCTTGTGGCCTTGGGTGTGGAATGGAGCCCTCAGAAGCCATAAGCGAACAAAGAGAAGGAGGCCAGGCAATTGCATTTACCACAATCACACCTCAACAAACACCTTTTGGCTCATGTCTCCCTGCCACATGTGCCCTTACCCAGCCAAACCGCGTGAGTGGCGCGTGGCGCGGCACAATGCCACAACGCGTGGCGCGCCACGTGCCACGCGCCGCGCGAGGTGTTGAGCCCAGGATCCAGTTTGGGACTTTGAGCCAACCGACAGTCGAGCAAGTCCCCAGCGTCAACTTTCAGCATCTTCCCCAGTTCCTTTCAGGCTGGGCCGTTGGGAAAAACGCCTGTACCACCCTGGCCACATCACCTTGGTTGAAGGGCCTTTCCTACCACATCTCACTGGAATGGGCTCTATAGAGGTCCAAGCATTTCTTCTCACACTTGCGGCAAGTGCACCTGCAAGGCATCTTCCAAAGACATCCTACATCGGGCGCTGTATTGCATCAATTTTTGTGGAACAAACATCCAATTAGATTCAATTTATACGAATGCAAGGACCATCCAATGGTGTCCAATGGACTACACTGACACCGATTAGGTGGCCCAGGTATATGTACATACCTAGACCTATGCAGTCAAAAACAGGAGATTTCAGGATTTCTAGTTGAACAGAATAAACATGAATAGACTACCCAACATGGTCAACCTAACAGGGTCAAAAGAAGAACCTCCAGGTCTTCACCCACAGCCCTATCACTACATGTACATGCCCCGGCTCATCATGGATATGGCCCATCTCATGGGTCCCATGCTCGGCGTATTGGCGCGTATTGGCACCCGCGGATGCCCCGAAGCGAACGCCCAGAAGTGGCACCTTGTCATGTGGCCCAGGGATGCCCAAGTGGGAGGTTCCAGTGTCCACCACCCCGCGGCACGTCCCATCCTGGCGGCGTGGACGCCCCGGCGGACGCCGCGGCGAACGCCCCGGGCGTTGGAGTGTCCGTTCTTCAAGGGTGGTCATCTTCCCACGTGGGCGTTGAAGACATCTCTTCAGGTCTGTGATGGGAGCACTCCAATGCATGCATCACAACACTCAGTGACCCTGATAGGATGGCTGAAATATGTCCATGCCAGTTCTTGATCCACACATTGGCATAGATTTGCCACGTATCTTATTTGGGAGGCCAGTTCTCTGGCATCACCACCTTTGTTCCGAGTGCGGGAAGAATTTTTGGCATGTCAGGGTGGCCTTTCCGAGACACAGGTCATCAGTGCAAGGAACTTCCAACATGTTCCAACAAAGCCTACGGGCCTACGGAAGAGCTCCAAGGCGTCAAGAAGATGGTGCATCTCCTCACATCTCCTCTGTCCCATTGTACCATCTGGAACATGCTCAAACAAGGTCTGGAACATGCTCTCCTTCCGTCTCTCCTTCTGACCGCTGTCTGGATCGACGCTGCATCGACACTGTCACGCTCTCGACGTCTCACCGTCGACCGTCGGCCAAGAGGCTTTGCACATGTCCAGCTCGAGGCCGCCCACCTTGACCGACAAGATGGGCACCACCCTGGGCCGGGCGGGCCACGTCGTTAGGGCCGCCGTCCGTGTCCTCGTCTCCGTGTCCGTCCGCCTTCCGGCCGCTGTCCACATCCGTGCCGTGGGACTGATGTTCACCCAAACGAAAAACCATGCTGGACGCCAGCAACTGAAGGGAATGGCGGTGGCTAGCGGGTGGGACCGACCTGTGTCCACCATGCTCCATGAGGCACACATTTCATTGATGTTTAGTGACCTGTGCACCTCAAAAATCGCTCGAAGCAAAGGGATTAAGGAAAGTCGACGTGCAAACCTCTAGAGTTGAGATTGCCTAACCTGGGTAGGCTCTGTAGCTCTGTTGGGAATTATTGTTTTCATGGCCTTCAGGCTCTACCTACTCAGGCGACCTCAACTCTAGAGTCTGAATGCCAAGAACACAGTTCCATGATGTTCCGCGGCATCGCGCCAAGGCACCAATAGCCCAAGTCAGGCCTATAGACCTGACACAGTCACAGGGCTAGTTGCAGCACTTCTGCGATCTGCATTCTGATCAAGGGCCTGATGGGGTTCACGAAACCCTGGAATTGATCCACTCAAAGGGCTCTACCAGTACCACTTACCACTTCTTCTGGTGTTCTACTGCCGTTTGATTGATGGCGTTACTCTGAGTGTATACCACAGAATGATTCTCATGATGCTAATTAGGGGAAGGGATTCTAGAACCTCTGCCCGGAAGTTCGCAACAGCTCCGGTTTTCCGGTCAGAACGGCAGGCCGCAGCGCTTATAGCCAGGCCAAACTCCCGCTTCAGAGCCATCGACGAGATCACGCACGTGAAAGGCTGAGGAATGAGGATTCATGATGCCAACTGCAATGGTCAAGTTGGAGTCCGCATGGACAAATGCATCGCATTCAGCCAGCAACAGTGCATCAATCAAACAATCCTGAGCATCTTCCAGGCTCAACCTCTCTTCTTGTCCATGCACCTCACGTGGAAGCTTTCGTTCATTGATGCCACCCTGGCTCCTCTTGACCGCTTCACGACACAGAAGTCGATCACCGAAGGAGTCCTGGAAGGCCGCCACGGCCTGGTCATCGTCGCTGGCCAACAGGACCATCGGCTCGCAGCCGCCGTTGGACGTCGCATATTGCGACATCACCTGGTGCGAGGAAGGGCGGGCGTGCGCCGCCCAATGAGGGGGCGTCCATGGGTAAAGAGGTTAACATCAAAGAGCTAGATCCAATCCAATAGAATTCTCAAAGAATGACCAAAAAGTGAGATTATCGGAAGAGACCTGAGTTACCAAGACACATCATCGGTCTTGCCCCCAAAAAAACACATCCGGCCTTATAACATCTTATAACTCCTGTACTTTTTGATCAGTGTTTTGTGGGGAGACACTGACATGAATAGACGGTTTATGACTGTTTGACGTTCTCCAGCACCTGTTGCACCGCTGCGATGTACGACTCGGTTTGACGCATGCGTTGCTCCAGCTGCATCCGGGCAGTGCCCGGGTTGTCCACCCGCTTGTGGACGCCAATCAGCGGAGCTCCTGGAGCTCTGCGCGCCAGCACCGCGTCGCGCCGCGCCAGCAGCTCTGGCCGCGGCCGGAAGGTGCGCCGCGCGACCTCCGCGTAGCGCGACCGGCGGCGCGCGGCCGCGGCCGGAGCGCCGCGGAGGAAGTGGCCGCGGAAGACGTTGATGAGCAAAAAGTTGAAGCGATGCGTCACATCGAAGCGATGCGTCACAGCGCCAGGAGTGGTCTGGGCGGACGTGGCTGGAGCGCTCGGATGGCTCGGCTTGGGAGAGCTGCGCGATCCAAGGTCTTGGAAGAGGCCGTGGAAGACGTCGGTGCCCGGGGAGCCATAGTTGAACTCGCGCTCCTGGCCAGTGACGACCCAATCCTCAGATCTACTCTCAGATCCGTATCAAAACATCAAAGGAAAGCGTTTGAAACTTATATTTCAAACACTTTTCATGTCCAAGTCTTCTTCGTAGGTTTTGTCTAACATGATTCCTTTCATTCTTTGGACACCACCATAGTCGGAATCCCAGCAAGAAACCAAAAAACGCAATAACATTCTCAAGCTTTCCAAGACTCCGGTTCCAGCGAGGCGGTTTCGTCCTTGAAAAAGGCCGCATCCAAGACCTGCAGCCAATTCGCGAAGAAACCGTTGTCCACGGTGGTCACACGGACTTCCTGAGCTTCTGCCAGATCGCTGAGTTCACCCAAGGTACGAAGAATGGCCGCAGGGGCTTTGCGAGCTTCGTCCTGGTGGGATGGGGCATGGTTTTTTCGTCGTCCAGGAGTGGTAGATGTGGGGCACAGCTGCCGAATCAGAACAGAACAGGTGGAATCGGCTGTAGCTTGTCTTTGCTTGCCATCAACACGTACATGGCAGTTTGGGTGAGGTTCATCAAATTGATTCCTAATGTGGTGTGTAAGGTCTTCATTGACGACGCGTATATTTGGGCTCATATTGACCACATCCAAAACCTTCGCCATGCATTTGATGCCACGGAGTTGTGGAACCAGCTCATTGGTCAAAAACTCAATGCCGCTAAGAGCACACTGTGGGCTACATCATCGAGCGCTCGGAAAATTGCCAAGAAAATCTTCCCCCTGATTCCAGTGGCATGCGAGTTCGATGCCTTAGGTACAAAGATTTATACGTCCACTAAAGATGCAAAGATGCTTTCTTGTTTAGTGAGAAAAAAGTGGCTAAGATTAGAACTGATATCCGAAACATTGGTGCCCTTCCTTTGCCACGAAAAATTAAAGCTGAGCTTATTGCATCAAAAAGTTATCCCACAGTGTACGTATGCTGCCGATATTTCTGACATCCCCAAAAAGGTCTTAAGCGATCTTCAAACCGACATTGCAACGGTGTTATGGCAAAACCGACCACATTGGAGGTCCAAAATGTTGGTGTTTTGCTTTTTGTCACAGCCTTGCTTAGTTGAGCCTAGGATTGCGAGGGCCTACACGGCTGTCCGGAATTTCTGGCGATTCGTACATCACGATCCGACGATCTTGGCCAAGCTGCAGAATGTCTTTTCGAGGTGTATCCAGCATAAGCAATCTTTGTTATATCATGTCTCGAGTGCCCTGGAAGTGTTTCATTTGCGGTTGTTTCCTTCCATGCAAGTAGGAATTGCACAACAAAGATTTGAGATCTTGGATGTCACACCCCGGGATCTGAGACCTTTCCTGTGTACTATGGGCCGCCAGGCATGTTACGAGGCTTCTGGTGCCAAAGCCCGGAAAGATGTTGCTAAACCTGTTGGCTTATTGGACTACCACCTGTCCACTGCCTTCTACCATAAGTACAAGCCCCCCCCGTAACTCCAAGGTGTCCTTGTGCCCCCATTATGAATCCCAACTAGTTGGGTGCACAATAACCAATGATAGAAGAGCTGCCGTGGGGTTCACAGATGACCCATCATGCAGGTTTTGTGGGTTTTCCAAAGAGTCGTTGCGCCATATCGTTCTTGAGTGCTCGGAAGCCCCACACGAGCTTCGTAGAGCTCCCTCACATGACCTTGGCCCCAACTTTTCTCTTTTTGGGATCACAGAGCACCCTGTAGCTTTGTGCAACTTTCGCATGTGTTGGCAAACTCTCTCAATCGATGAGACTCTCGGTTTTGATGCTGCCAAAAACCGGCGGCCTTTATGGACGGATGGTTCTGTGTTCTTCCAAAACCATTTCTGGATCACAACGGGTGCTTGTGCGATTGTTGATTCCGACCTGAATACGGTTTTTGTTGGACGTGTCGACCACATCCATTTGACCTCTTATGCCACAGAATTGTTTGCCATTGTTAAAGCCGTCGCCTTGTCCCAAGGACCAGTGTGCATCACGACTGACTCTCTTACAGTTGTTCAGCTTTTTCACGATATGTGCAAAAACCAAGCTATCGGACGGGAGTGGTCTCATAGCCAATGGTGGATTGTTCTTTTCCGCCTGTGGGCTGCGCGTTCACTTTTATGTGCAAATCCTATTGAGCTCAAGTGGATGCGAGCTCACACGTGTGATGATCTGCCTATTGAGGCCATTTCCGATGCTGTTGCGGAGCAGGTTGGTTTTCGGCGTGAAGATATTATTTGCAACCGCATTGCTGATAAGCTAGCCTCCGAATGTGCTGCTTCTTTGCTTCCGATTGACCCAAAACTTTTTGCGCTGTTGCATCACGAAGCTTTTGTTCGGCAAATCGCATTGGCTAGGTTGAACCAGACCATTGGAGACATTGTTCCTTTGAAGCCTCAATACGAAACCATTGCTGAACTTGAGCACGATGATGAAGCTGAAGTGTTTCGACGACGTTTTTCTACTTGGTTGTGGGATTCTGTTCGAGCGGATTTTGAGTGGGTGCCTTCATCTTCAGACAGCATCTCTGCCAAGCTAATGACGAAATTTTCCGTCGCTGACGCGCACACGTTGATTAACTTCCTTCAAGGCCTGTCTTGGCGTGTTTCTGCTGAGCTATCTACGAGTTATGTGGAAATTGCTTTGCTTTTTGTACGCTGCAAGTCACCGTTGGAGAAGATTCAACCTGATATTGCGACCTTTGTTGACATCCTCAAAGTTGTACTTTGGTGTTTTCCTGTGAGGAACAGACTCTCCTCCCTGGTGTTCACAATGCAACATGGGCACACAAGTGCGGGCATGCGTTGCCTAAGGGCTCGGTGATGGGGGCCCGTGTTTACTTGACTAATCAGGATCTCAATTCTTTTGCGGCCATCATTTCCATGGGGTGTGGCCAGAATCTCAATGCCTGGAAGTTTGAACTGGATCTGTGCTTTTGACGCAGCAATGTTTTCGTGGACGTGTCGCTTTCTTTGTGTTGGTTCGCTCTCACGTAATTCATGTTTTCAGCTAGGTGATCAGAGTGTCACCGGCTTACCGGGGAAAAAACCCTGGTGGAGAGATGGAACAGGTGGAATCGGCTGAGCTGGCATTTCAACGTGCTTCAACCACAGTGCATCCTCTTTACAATGCAGTTCCAACACGCCATTGCCAGGCCATGCCCCACTACTCGTCGACCCGGTCCTTGTTGAACAAGATGCGCTTTGGTGGGGCTCCAGCGCCCCAGTCAGTGTGGTCCCGCAACAAGCCCAAGACCTCCTCGGCACATTCCAAGAAGAATCGGAGCTTCTCGCGCTCGATCTTCTCAATAGCTCTGCCCAAGACTCTGTAGGCCTGAAGAAGGTGGCAGAAGGTTCAAATAGGTTCAAGCATGTTCAACTACCTCCTGGACCAAGCGTAGTGACCCAGAGCAGCCGACAAATAACACATCCCTATAGCCTTATCTAGCCTTAATTGCCTCATCAAATGCTTATACCCTCATAGTTTTTCCTACTAGCCCCCTTTACAAGCCTTACCACCACCTAACTCCCTCTCCAAGCCAACTTCTCCGAGGTGCCCACGCAGGCATGCGACAATGAAAGACTCCTAAGGCCAACTCCTTCAAGTCGCCCAGCAGTTCGCTGACGTGGTGCTGGTCCCGCAGCCCCTGGCTCGCGCCCGAGGCCAGGGGCTCCAACTGCTCCAAGCCCTTCCAGCGACGTGCGTCCAACATGGCCAAGACCTCATGGTGTGACGTTTCTCGCCACGCGTGGTGTTTCACAGGCGAAAATCAATGGTTAAAAAAACACACACAGACACAGAAAACAAAAACAACTCAATCACCGAATTCGTTTCGGGTGCTAATTATTTTGGTGTTGTGGTGCTTTTGAAACATCGGCGGTCCAGATGTGGATGACAAACACAGGACAGGACCATGATGTGTTCCTTTATTCTTACATGTTTGAAGCATCTTTGGTTCTTTGGAGTCTCTTCCACTCTTCCAGTCGTCCTGAACGTCGCCCAAGTCACGAAGTCCTCTGCCGGGCTCTGGAGCTTCCGCAGCTGCCGCAGCAGGTAATTCCGCACGACGCGCCACCGGTCCCGCAGCAAGGGGTCGGCTGGACCGGCGCCGGTGCCGCGCCACCAGGAGATGAAGTGACCCACTAGGCTGGGGCCCAACCTCAGGAAAGTTGCGAAAAGACCTCGAAAACAAGTCTATTTTTCTTTCTGGTTCTATTCCATAGGAAGGTACACGGCTCATTTTGGAACCTAGAAACGGCTCATTTTGGAACCT
>CAXAMN010001281.1:290853-326391 GCA_963970005.1 Durusdinium trenchii | reverse complement strand
TGAAGCTCCGCGTCTTCGTTTTTGAAGCTTTGAAGCTCTGAAGCTCCGCGTCTTCGGCTGAAGCTCTGAAGCTCCGCGTCTTCGGAGCTTCGCGTCCTCGGTTGAAGCTCTGAAGCTCGGCGTCTTCGTTATTGAAGCTCCGCGCCTTCGGAGCTTCGGGTTTTCGGTGAAGCTCTGAAGGTTCGCGTCTTCGTTTTTGAAGCTCCGCGTCTTCGGAGCCAACCAAAAATATATATGAAAGGTAATGGTATTTTGGAATCTCGGCTGATCCTCTTGAATCCTAGGTCCATCGGCTGTGCAAAGCAACCGTGTAGGTAGTAGAAACAGCTGGCATACCAACCTGAGATTCACGAACGTGAAAGATCTGTAGGGAGCTAGACTGCGAGGTCAAATGGCCACAATACTTGGGGTTTCTCAATCCGAGCAAAATTGATTTATAGTGAAGCAGTATGATTGGGGTGATTATTAAAGACGAATTGCCACTCGAAACGGAGGTCGTGTTCATGATACACCCAGGTCACTTTGGACTCGGCACCACCTTGTCGCGTACATCTCATCGCTAGCTATAGCCTGCTGGCCGTCACTGAAACAAGCGGTCTGGGCTTGTAGACTAAACACCAGCGGCTTGGCCAACCAACGATGATGCCACCAAACTACACAGTATAATTACAACGAAGCTGGATCCTGCGCTAGCAAAATAGAACTCCATAAAAGCACAACTGTGCACATCGTTGAAAACCTCCCCGTTCGGAGACCCTTGAACCCTTCAATTTTTAAAACTGCCCTAGCCAAAACCAATCGAACATCCTCATGCTGCCTTGCAAACTGCCTTGATCAAAATCCTGAAGTGCAGAAACTAGCTTTCAACCTCAAAACACACAGCGGTGGATATACAGACTGAGGTGTATGTACGTAGGGCCCATGGATGGTCCTGCTTTATCTGGCACGAGGCCAGAATAAAGGATCGGACGATGGTTTTGGCTCGGTTGGGAAACCACCCATCCGCAAGCTTGGCTGCATTGGCCATACTGCGCGTGTGGCATCAACAAATACTTTTCCTTTCTTTGGTGCCATATGTTTAGCTTTACATCCATTTGCTGCCATCCTTGACACGTCTATCCTTAGTGATTCCTTTTGGCCCATCGAATATCATCCTGTCGTTCAGCAAGGTTTCAAAAAAGTAAAGCCCAAGCTTTGCCACACGAGCGGAGACAGTAAAGAGGACTTATTCAGTCGCCCTCAGGGAGAAGAGTCCAGTTGGAGCCAAGTGGTCTGAAGCAAGTGTAGCTGTCCTGAGAACGGTGAAATGCTGCAAGTTGAGCGGCTGAGGCTAAAAATACACGCACCGGCCCCGGTGGGGTTAGAAAGAAACCACCAGGACTTGGACAGAAGTGGTTTCTGGACCCTCAATTTTGTGGATACTGGGCACCTTCGGGGGACCAGAAGCCCCTACCCTCTACCTATAGTCCGCCGACATTACTGCGTAAGAAGAAGATATACCAATCCCTGAGGCTAGCTAGCTTGCTTGTCTCTTGCGGAAGCGATCTTCGGCCAAAAAATGACCGCAGGAAGTTGTTGGTATGTGTGCGTGTGTGTGTGTGTGTGCACGGTGTGTGTTGTGTTGTTCGCTTCGACGCGCTTGTCTCCTCAGGCACTCTGCATCAGTGCTCGATGCATGGCTTGGGCGACCTGCCGGGGAAGTGAAAGCTCTGTCAAGATGGCGCATGCAATTTTATTTCACGAGTCTATCGTGCGCGTACGCGTGCGCAAGATGGCTAGCCTGTTTCGGCTTGGAAAATGGACAGTGCGCCATCTTCTGGGACCTTCGTGTCCTCCATTCGTTTGGAGAGGATCGGTTTCCCAAACGGATGAGGAACGGGTCCAGGCAGGGGTGTGAAATGGAATTGCATTCATAGTTGTTGTAGAGATGGCTCTATGTCCATGATTTTTGGAGGGATGGCCTGTGGGGCAGAGATTGGATTTTGTTGGACCTTGTACTCCCGAATTGAGCATGTCGTCTCAGAAACAAGCCATGAAACAGAGGAAAGGTTTTGTGGAAAAGCAGTCTAGTCCACGTCTTTTATGTTGTAGTCCACGAAATTAATTGATGTGTCCCTGTCTATGTCTCCACGTTCCGGTCCCGCGCAGGTACATAGGTCGGTGAGACGGCCAAGACAGGCAAAGCAAGAAGCGTTTCTGTACAACGACAAATCATTATACCATCGGTGTTTGTACTGTAAACACCTTAGATTCATAGGTCTGCTCCGCAGTTTAGTAGTGCTTTGAGAACAGGGGAGTGCGACCTGATTGTGGGACCGCGCCTAACGAAGCTACCGCAATCATGCAAATCCCTCCTTTTTCACCTCTGTGTACCTCCACAGGTGTTTGTGAATGCCGTAGCCAGGTTCCAATGGTAGAGGTGCTGAGGCTGTTGGAGGATGATATACGTCTGCAGACACACACACACACACACTTTCTTTCTGCAGACATTCCCGTGCTGTTTGGCAACAGGTAGACTCCTCTCCATTTGAGCTTGGAGGTGTTTTGATATATCTAGGGCTCTTCCAGCGCCAAACCTCCATACGATCTTACGCCATGTCCCAGCTTGGCGACAGCTGCTCCAGGGATGTCTAGGAGTCTCTTTGCCGTTGGTCGTATAGGCTTGTGGCCCGTTTTCGTCCCTGGATGTTGAGCAGTATGCTTGGTTCATATTTCGTGGATGAGTAGCATCTGGATACGACATCGTCAAATGAGCTCAGATATTGAGATCGTCTGTATTGCGCGATTGTCTGCGCATGGTTTTGGAAGTGTTCTCTGCATTTCAGTCGCGTACCAAACACCTTGATGAAATGAGGTTTTCGGTAATTGTTCGGAATCAATGTAGAATTTCATCTGATCAAATTAGCAATGTCCCATGCTCGAAATAGAGCTGCGTGGTCGAATGGGCTCAAGGGTTTCCACGGTTGTATTGCGCCATGGTCTGTAGATTTGTTTCGAGATGCTCCTGAGGGTCAACTGAGTCATGATTCTAAATCTCTTGATCAAATGATTTGCTTGTAAGGTGTTCGGAATCACTGAGGTTTTGTCCTGTAAGTATGAGAGGCCCTATATGCTCCAATAAGCCAGCGTTCGAGTGACTGGGTGTTGACGTAGGCCGTAGGATGCCTAACGACCCACATGCGTCATGGTAGAAAGGTTCGGTTTTTTGCACGTTTGCATTGCGCGATTGGCCAAGTCTCCCCATATAGGGTCAGCTGAATCATGTGCGCAAACTCGTTGAGCTACGGATGAACGAGGAGAGTGGTCGGAATCAATGAGGGGATTCATAAAATCAGCAAGGTCCAATAAGCCAGCGTGCTGGCGAGGGTAAATGGGTCGCATGCGGGATACCGCACGCATGCGACGGATTCCAAGAAGGTCCACGGGATCAGGGTCACTCGAGTCATCCATTGAAATGTTTTCATGCAATGTTAGTTTTTTCGGTGTTGGGCCTTGAAAGTTTCATGTAATCATAAGCCAGCATTCCAGCGACAGGCTACGTAGAACACGCAACCATCTGCTAGTGACTGGTTGTGTCTAGATGCTTTTGGAAGTGCTCCCTGCGGGTCAGCTGCGTAGCACAAAATGATCAACCGTTATGATTGGAAGGCGTTCGGAAACGGAGGAATGTCATGCGATATATATCCCCGATCCCAAGATACCTCACACATGGGACACGGTCGTCTCGTGATTGTTTCTAGCACAGCTGCATCATGTATCAAACTGTCCGGATCCCATGATATCATTTGGAGGAGTTTCACGTAATCAAAAAGGTGCCATACTCGAACGAGGTCAGGTTGCATGAGCTGATTCATCTAGCAAAACTGCTGAAACAAAGGACGTGAAAGGAAGGTGTTGGGAATCAGTGGTGACTTTCAGTTTCAATATTGTCAAAAGCCAGCATTTGAGTGCATCGGTGGCACGCAGGATATGTAACGATCTGCGCGCCATGGGTTTTGTGAGCTCAGGCGTTGACCTGTTTAATGGTGCGCTTGCCTGTAGATGCTTCCCGAGGGTCATCTATGAATCATATCATTATAGCCAAACTCCTTGTGGAAGGCATGTGTTCGGAGCATGTGTTCGGAATCAATCAAAACTTTTATGTAAGCGCAGAGGTTCCAGGCCATTTTCGAATGAATACTCGAAAAAGCCAGCATTCCAGTGAAGCAAGCTGAGATTATGGGAAAATATGAACGATAAACCTATATGAGTGCACATGGATACGCAGAGGGAGGATGGATGTGCAGAGCATGAAGGCAGTCTGCATTTTGTGCACCCGAAAAAGCACGAGTGACACCGTTCTCCGACCTGTTTGCGACAGGGCAAGCGTACAAAGTTCAAGCAAGTACAAACAAGTAGTAAATAGCAACAGCATCTCCTAGCAACAGAATCTCCTCCTGCTCGGTATCGTAGAAGCCGGGATCCCTTCTCAGCGCGTCTGCATCTGCAGACTCGAGCACGTCATGGAAGAGAGCTAATAGCTGCGGTCCGCAGCGAAGGTTCAGCAAGCATCATCGCCCGGAAAGGTTGCATCCGTTTTCGTCCCTGGATGCTGAGCAGTATGCTTGGTTCATATTTTGTGGATGCGTAGCACCTGGATACGACATCGTCGATTGAGCTCAGATATTGAGATCATCTGTATTGCGCGATTGTTTGCGCATGCCTTTTTTGGAAGTGTTCCCTGCGCTTCAGTCACGCACCAAACACCTTGATGAAATGAGGTTTTCGGTAACTGTTCGGAATCAATGTAGAATTTCATCTGATCAAATTAGCAATGTCCCATGCTGGAAATAAGGCTGCATGGTCGAATGGGCTGAAGTGTTTCCACGGTTGTATCCCTGAGGTTTTGTCCTGTAAGTACCCCCCCTCCAATAAGCCAGCGTTCGAGTGACTGGGTGTTGACGTAGGCCGTAGGAGGCCTAACGACCCACATGCGTCATGGCAGAATAGGCTCGGTTCTTGGCTCGTTTGCTTTGCGCGACTGTTAGAGTCTCCCCCAGGGTCAGCTCAATCATGTGCGAAAAATAACCCACATGCGTCATGGTAGAATAGGTTCGGTTTTTGGCACGTTTGCATTGCGCGATTGGCAAAGTCTCCCCATAGGGTCAGCTGAATCATGTGCGAAAACTCTTTGAGCTACGGATGAACGAGGAGAGTGGTTGGAATCAATGAGGGGGTTCATAGAATCAGCAAGGTCCAACAAGCCAGCGTGCTGGTGAGGGTACATGGGCGCATGTAAGATACCGCTCGGTTATTGTCTAATACTTCAAAGCGGGCTAATTCGAAATGCCTGTGCTGACAATAGCAGCTGACTTTCTTTGTCCTTCTGCACGTAGACCGTGCGAAGTCATTGTAGCGTCTGAACGAACAGCGGAGGCCAGCAGTTGACAAAGACAGGCCCGTCGCCTTGGCCCTCGCAGTCAAGAAGATTATACTCAAATCCGCGTGCTCCACCACTGCGTCGTTATTGTAGCGTCTGAGCGAAGAGCTGAGGCCACCGGCTGACGAAGACAGACCCGTCACCCTCGCAGTCAAGAAGATTCCGCTCAATCGCTAGAGCACGCTCGGGCGCCCAGCCATGCGATCTGCCTGCGCCACCAGAACGCGGTACTGAGCATCTGACAATGAAGTGTGCCAGCTCATCTTCAACATGACACCAAGCTCCAAGACACAGGCGGTGTCGTTTGTGGACACAAGCATGTTTCATGCGCATGGCACTTCATGTGGAGAGGCACTTTGCTTGACCCATGCTTTCCTGATCTTCTGTGGACAAGCTGACATCCTGAACGGAGGCTGAGACGTCTTTGCTCTCAGGCGTCACATCAGGTCCCTTTTGTGGGACCACTGCATCTCTGCATCAAGTTCTGACGGGGTATGTCAGGCCGTCATTATTCGTCTTCTGTGATTGGTCTGGCGTGGAATTCACTCATGTGCAGCAGAATGGAAATCCGACTTCTGGACCCCTAGCCGCTAGCAAGGAAACTGGTGACCCATGGCCTGGATGCATCGTATTTGCCAGGCTGGTTGGGTTATCCGGCACCCCCCTCATCAAGAATATGAGACGGCTTTTGGTTTCGTAACCCATGTCGCTGACATGAGTGCGTAACGTTGCCAAAACTACTTGTTCGTTGTTATTTTGCAGGGACAAAGTAGGACGTCCCCTATCGCTTTTTCAGCAGCAGCAGCAGCAGCAGCAAAGCAGCAAGCACTGGCAAGCAGCAGCAAGCAGGCGACCAGCGCCAGCAAAACCAGCGGCAACAAGCCAGCAGCAGACCAATAGCAGACCAGCAACCCCGGCAAACCAGCAGGAGCAAGCAGCAGCAGCAGCCAGCAGCAGCACAGCCAGCCAGCACTTGCAAAAGCAGCAGCAGAGCCGCAAGCACCAGCAAGCAGCAGCAAGCAGGCAGCCAGCACCGCAAAAAGCAGCAGCAAACCAGAAGCAAAGCAGCCAGCCAGAAGCAGCAACAACGGCAAGCAAAGGCGCGCTGCACCAGCCACAGGAGCAGCAGCAGCAGCAACCGGCTAAGACAGCGACAGCGACAGCGGCAGCAGCAACAGCAACAGCAACAAGCCGCCAGCAGACCAGCAAAGCAGAACCAGCAACACTGGCATGCCAGCAGCAGCAAGCAGCAGCAGACAGCAACAGGTATCGTTGGGCGACCGTTGGGGTAGCATTACAATGGCCGATACGTGGAAGCACCAATGGCTCCGCACTCTTTCCCGAGCTCTGCCCATGATCAAGGTCCAGCTCAGTAGATTTTCGGTATGCATACAAAACGACCCCAAGCCGCGACAATTCTTTAAGGATCTTTCCACCTCACTGGCTGCAACGCAAGTGTTCGAGGTATCGTTATTAGGACGTCCTCTATCGCTAAAACATTGCAAACACTAGGTGCATGAAACACTCAAGTTAAAAGTAAAATCACTATAGTTTTGTCTCTGACTCATGTGAACGAGCGGTGATGTTTGGCCTGTAGAGCCCTTCAGAGCAAGCAAGCAACAACAAAACATTAGCAAATATCAGGAAGATATGTACTCTCCCAGGGTCAGATGGTTATGAAAGCCCGAGATTTCTGATCGAATTGACAAGCTTCTCACATCACAAACCCTGCTCTCCCACGCAATTCCACGTACTGTGTGCAGCTTGGCTGCGCGTATGCTTTGGAGAAGCCTGTCGAATGGACGACGTGTAAAAAGAGAGCGACGGTGCAAAAAGAGAGCGAGCGGGTCGGTTTACGTGCTGCCCCAGCCGTAAATTATTCAACACGCCAACCCTGATGATGCTGAGCCTTAAAACCATTTAAGATTGGATTGAACGCGTATTGCGTCTGATTGATGCACTCCACGTCGCATCCCATGCCACATCTCCACCCCGGCCGGAGGCACTTGCGCCCGTCACTGGAAATCTGTCAGCTAGTGCGTCTGTCGGCCGGATTTGAGGCGCAGGGGTCTCCGACTCATGCCCAAGAAAAACGAGTAACTTTGTGCACTGACTTCACGAAATGTGAACCCCAAAATGTGACCCGTCTACTCATGGGCTGTGATGCCAGCCATCTATCGATTTTTTGGGGGACGTGTGGACTACCCTCCGATCGGATAGGGCGTCGATCCAACCAAGTGTCGGAGACCAGGTTTGAAGGTTTTCTGGCCCCTCCCACTGCTGCCCAAGTCATTCACAAGCAGCAGCTGCTCGGTCCGACAAGTAGTCCGGTGGCAGGCGGCCACTGCACTTGTCGAAAATCAATCTTGACCTGACTGCACTGGAGGTACGTTGTCTTTGGTTTTGAAAAGATACAGTGCGTTTGCACCGGGAAGTTATGGCAGTACCACCGGCCTAGTATATGTTCAGCTCCGTGACTACAGTAAGTCGCAAGTTACCCTCTAGGTCGAACAGTGCGCGGAAGCAGCGGAGGCAAACTCTATTTTGACACTGGCGCGGCAACCGCACTGCCGTCTTCGCACTGCCACACAGCACTGCTTCTTCACACTGCCACACTGCACTGCCACACCGCGTTGAGTCCACTGACATTTGCGCTTTTTGCTGTGGTACCTACGCAACCTCAAGCATTTGACGGAGCTCCTGTTGAATGGCTGCATCTCTGTCCCCGCGCAACTCCTGCAGAAACTGGTGGACCTCATTGTACTTCTGCTGCAGAGCCGAATCTCTTCGCGTCCACGGGTGTGTATTGTTGAAGTGCAGCCACGTGGACCGAAGAAAGGTCATGCCTGACAACAGGCGCCACGTGTCTTCACGCATGCCGCGATTTTGCATTGGCAGCACTGAGGTCAGGTACGACCATTGTCGTTCCACGGCCACAGTTCCTGAGTGTATCTTCAAGTTTGCTCTTCGGAGAACTTGTCCGCAAAGGTGCCATTGAAGCAAACCCTCTTGCCTGCGCTTGCCCTGCAGACGCTGGTAGTGCAGGGCCAACTTGTGGTTCCATAGTGATGCACCTCCCAAGTGTGGTCTCTGGTACCACGCAGCCACTCTGCGGATTTCCCGTCGAAATTCCTTGCCGGAGGCGTACCCGTGTGGCTGTGGTGGAGAGTCCACAGTCCCAAGCCTGCAGGATGCAGCGAGACGAATTGCAGGACGCGGTAAGTAGCAATATTTATATTTATATACCTAGACCTCCCGTAAGACGTATGTTTTTAAGGCTCTTTAATTTTTTAGTCTGAAACTAAAAATCCAGAAATCAGAGTTCCTGCCGGACATACCCATATGTGGACGGACCTGGTAGAAAAGTTCTACAACCCTGCCACTCCCTGTTCCTTCCTTCCTTCCTTCCTTCCTTCCTTCATTTTAAAAAGTTCTACAACCGGTGCAAACTTCTCCTAGGTTTTCCCTTTCTGAACTCTTCCCCTTTTATGTGTTGTGTGCATCCTGTTTTCTCACAAATTCGAGTGTCTTTCGCACCAAAATCCTCTCATATTCACAACACAGTTGCTGAAGCCGTCCAAATGCCACGGGCAGTGCTTGGAATCTCCTTGTTCGTGGATACAAGCAGGAGACCCAAAAAATTTGGGAGACTAAAAAACGTTCAGCGAAGGGAGGTCCAGGTATATATATATATGTGATAACTTGTGTAGAGTATGCGTGTTCGCAACTGCCTGTAGGCACCTATGCTGACACAAGGCATAACTATCATATCTTCTGTAGAAACTGAAGGCATGGAGACTCTGGACTGGTGTAAATTAGGTAGAGCGACGCGCAGGAACTGGTCGCAACCAGCACTTTTGGCGATGTGAAAAACGAGTTTGACCTCGTCGAGGACGTCCTGCTCTTGCTCCGGTACTCTACACTTCTGGGCCGCTTGCAGCAACAGTGCTCTTCCTTTGCTGGATAGAGTTGGCACAGCGTCCTGCGTCTGCCGGTCATCCATTGGTGCATGGAGCCGCATGAGGAGTTGCATGTGGTCAAAGTCCCAATCTCTCCGATCTGCATGTCTGGCTGGCACGACGTTTCTGGCATTGATGACGTCGTGAAAGGGTTCTCCAGCGACTATGAAATCGACAGCACGTTCGCGAACATGGATGCTATCCGCGCCGGCTTTTTTGGAGCCGGCCGAAATGGTCAGCCGTTGCTGCTGAACTGTTCGCGTGACAAGATCGTAGATTAGCTGATGGTGCTTCCGTGGCTGCATCCTCCGGATTTGTCTGGTCGGGTATCGTCTGCGTTCTTGTTTTTAATCCAAAGGTCGGAGCTTGACCCCTTCTCTTTCCCGACTCAGTTCACAAGTCTCGAAATCGAACTTTCTCGAATCAAACTGGGTAGAAACCAAACATATATCATATACGGTTAGCTTATGCGTGCACCGCCCTACTGCCTCATTATCTATCCATCGTTTGGAGGAAAAACTGCACATTGTTTCGACAAAGACTGCCGTTTCACACGGCCGGTGACTTTCAGCTTTGCACTGCACATGCATATGGATCGTTTGCGCGACTTCGTCCGAAAACTCTGCTTTTTGAACAGACACAATTTTAGATCTCAGGATGCGGATTGAATGTCCTGCAGCTGGTGCTTGGGTCCAGCTGCTTTCCTGGATGCATCCGCCAAGGTGTTCTGGTCAGGTGCTACTTGCTGCAAGTGCTGAAGCAATGCCAGAGTTGCCCTTCAGGTGTGTCTGCCACTATCTCTTTCTTTATTTTGGCCCAGAGCAAGGTCTCGGACTGTTTGGTGGCAAACACATTGTTCTGAAAAAACACGTTTTACACACTGCTGCGTTGCACACTTTGCAGAGAGCACGGTCAAGTTCTCACCACGCATTGGTTAAAAAAACGAGAAACATACTTGGCGTTTCGTCCGACAACAATGCCTTGCTTTTAAGGCAGCAATATTTGGGAACACTGCTCAGTACGCAGGTGCAATCTCCTCCAGTCTGGTCACCGTCACCTGCTCCTTGCTGCACGTCCTGCCAAAGATGCCAAAAGCTAGCCACAAGCCACAAGACTAAAAACGATTTTCTTCGTTGTTCCTCCAACACACGGTCTGAAATTGACTCCCATTCTTTTTGAAAACTGTGTTGTTTGGGAACCCTTTTCAGCATGCAGGTAGAATGTCCTCCATCTGCTGCATCAAAGCAGGCGTGCGCCGTGGGGCGGGCCGGCGCTCCCCATCCCAGCAGAACTGCATCTAGAGCCAAAAGAATTATTTGGCACACAGACCTATACCAGACATGATCATGAAGCTTTGCTGCAGGCGAAGCCCCAAGCTGAGAGGTTCTTCTTCCAATGCCTCATGTGCGACCGCCCTTTTTTGTGTGTGTGTGCCCAACTCAAAGTTTTCCGCAGACTGGTCAGGCCTGCACTGATCCGTTGGGACGTCCATCATTCCCGTGGTCATGGCTGGCACCGCATCTTGTCCTCATCACAGCAGTGGTCATCAAAGGATCAAAGGCGCCGGGGACACGGCGCGCGAATCCTGCAATCCATGCGCCCAGTGGGTTTTTGGCGCCTTGGTGGGACAACAGAGGGAGGTTTGGGAGAAGTTCACTCTTCGATTTCGAAATTCAATATTCAATGTTGTGTTCGTTGGAAGTGGGTGGCCGAGAGATTCCCGCGAAAAAGGCTCTCGTGAGTTTGCGAGACAGCTGAAATGATCAAGTACATTCAAATAAGTGCCAAATTGGATTGCTATTGCTTCGCGGCAAAACGTTGTTTCCTTAAACGATTAGTCTCACTTGATCAACCAATGATAAAACATGAGAAAGCTATGCCTTCCAGTTCTACTTTGAACTTGATGGCAGGCAGGCAGGGAACATGTCGCTGTTTCTCAACAGCGAGGTCACAGTACATATTGAAGTAGTTGCGCAATCGGGAACACCCAATCGTAAGTTGGCAAAAAACCAGTCTCGGTTTAAGGCCACCGTTCACAAATTCATTGCCAAGTGTCCATATGAAAGTGCTTCTGGGACACCTGATCGACTTCCCATGGCACCTAGTCCATGGCCATGGCATTCCGGGCTCAACCTCGCCCCGCCACTCTGAGCCCAGAGCATATTCGCAAGCGCTTCACACGCGGTGGTTGAAATGAGCGGAATCCCGTAGCCTTCAACGCCTCTATACATTTCCAGGCCCTTAAAAGTGAAGGTACCTTTTTTGAACCTACCATGGAATCTGCACTACCACTTACGAACACACAGCGTTAGATTAAAACAATCACATGAAGTTATCATCAGAAAACTGCCCTGAATCACCGTGAATTGCCGTGAAAAGGCCCTACAGAGCTTGTATCAAAGCTCTGAAGCTCCGCGTCTTCGGAGCTTCGCATCTTCGGTTGAAGCTCTGAAGCTTTGCGTCTTCGGCGGAAAAATCGGGGACCGCACTGCCGACGCAATCTATATATAATATATATGATATGGTTTCGATCTCTTTCACTTCTTCTTTGTAGAAGAAAAAGCCTCTCTTCTATGCCAGAATTGGGAGAGAAGCTGGGTCTCCCTCAGCAGTTTTCACGGCAATGTTTTGCAGTGAGAAGTTGGCACATTGACTGGCACATTGCTGTCACGCCTGCAGTCTCTGTAAACTGCTTGAGACATGGGCGCTGCACACGGGCGGAGAACGACAACACCCACCGTGCTGTCGACGCAACGGTCCGACCGCACTACGGGACTGAGGAGTGGGCATGACGAGCCCACGCCTGTGATGAACCGAGAATGGCCACATCCCAAGGATCCCAATAGTTACATAGACATCATAGACGCTTGATTACTAAACACCACATATGAAGAGGCTTTTCAATCTAAATGGGGGGAGTTATGGTCCTCAAGAGTCTACATTGGACTTTCCATGGCTTCCACCTCCGCGCCCAGGCTCTGAAGTATTGTGTCGATCAATGATTCGAAGGGCCTCATCGGCGAAGAGGTTGGTGGAGTACCTAGTGGATGGCACCGGAACTCTCAACTACCCTGACTCAAACATTGCTGGTACAACCGGAAAAATAAAACACGAAAATCCCATCAACTCTTTTTTCCCAATGGATTTCGGAAGGAAGAAAACACCCCCCAAAAATACATCCAGCCGTTCCAATTCTTTCTCAAGAGCTTGCGGTCGATGTCCCTCCCCAATTTCCCTGGTACCCACGCTGGAATCCTTTCCAAACCGCCCACTCCTCCGGCCTCGTTCTCTCGAACCCCTGCCCCGACGCATCGATGGGCACTGATCTGTATCCTCCCAGGCCAGCGTGGTGCAGCCAGGACCACAGCGCGGCTGAGCCTCCTCGTGAGCTGAAGAGGGACAAAACTCACACCAGTCACACCAGTCAAGGAACTCACAGATTCCCTTGGGCTCCATCATCTGTTTGGCATTGTTGGTCGAGCTCTCATGATTCTTCCATGGTCAACAAAGACCACCGACGGTAGGTCCTCACACCACCTTCATATGACACATGCAAGCCGCGCAAATCACATATCGACTTTTCAAGAGAAGTGAAGACAACCTTGTCCAATGGCACCACACCAAAAATTGACAACAATTCAGAAACGTCGGCAGGTGAAATGGCAATTGTTCATTACAACATGGGCTTAGTCTTAGTAGCGGCTACTACAGATATCTAAGCCACCAGTCCATATATCGATGACAAAACCTTAAAAGCATACCAACCCAGCAATCGGAGAACTGCATCTACCAAGAAGCTGATGCAAATGCCCCGAAAGCCTCTGGTTTTTACATGTTTTTACTATATAGGCAAATAGAATGTCCTGTGATTTAAAGCTGCTGCGATCTTCTGTTCAAGCAACCCCCCCAAAAACATTTGTGGGCCAATGTCCGCCGCTTGTCTGCGTTTGCTCGGGTCCCGGTGCAAGTCAAAGCCGCCATCTTTGGTATGCTTAAAATAGTCCTGCAAGCGGTTCCACGGTTTGAGGACCATGTGACCCACATGGACATCTTGGTGGTCGACTCGTCTATGCCCGGACGATCGATTCTTCACCTTTATTGGTGGCTATCCGGTCATGAAGCTTGGAACTTGGTAATTACAAAGGGAATCCATGAGTCAGATCGGAGATTCAATGCAGTTGCGGCAGTTGCGCATGTTCAAAGTAATCATGCAGCAAATGGCAAATGCCATGCAAATACTCAAGCGCACTGGTTAGCAGGCCCTGTGCCCGTCTAGCTCGGCGTTTGGTCTCCGTCTACTCCACACGGGGTCAACGAGTCACGGAGATCGACGCGGACCGCTGCGCGCCGATCGCTTCCTCCGATCCCTCGTAGAAGCCGTAGAAGGACTCGAAGCCTCTGAATGTCGGTGTGTACTCTGTCCTCAGATCGAGGAGGGCTCAGTGAGGCAACGGTGGTAGCAGGACATCAGTATGAAACGGCGGGTCATGAGGCATGGTCTTGAGCATGTTGTGTATGGTGCCGTATGTTTCGATAGCGTTAGGCAACTGTGGCCGCCTAGAAATTCCCCCTCATGGTCATTTGTGAAACCTAGTCGGGTTAGACTTGATGTTCCCTGCTTTTTATACACTAGAACTTTAGTTCGTGAGAACGTCTGGATATGTTTGACGACCCATCGAAAGTTCTTGGCTAAAACCCGGATGGACCTGGATTTAACTGGCAATAACTGAGCCCGAGGTTCTGTTTAAGCAAGATGCTGGTAGGTTTTACCTTCTTTAATACGGATTGGTACGGTATCTACCGTAAGTGTTGGTTGGACCAAATCATGAACGAAATGGCTAACTTGGAAGGGCGAATGCGGTCTCCTGCATTTGCCATTGTTTCTGTTTTTGGAAGACATCAACAGCCTCCCCGGACATGGGCCCGTCTGCCTCGTGTATATTGTGTTTTTTATTTGGATGATCCATTTTGGACACCCCATTTGGATTGACGGAGCGGGCATCCGATCTTTGCCCGTACTAGTGAGATAGGATTCATGAATGAAGAGCCTACATGACTGGGGATCAACTTTCCTTCATGTTCTGCTAGCAAGTGTCCTGAAGAATCCCAAGTGCCACTTGCCCACGGCGTGGCACTTGTAGCCTGCCGAACCTGAGGCGCCGTAGGTTCGTGGTAACAGCTCACAGGTGGACCGCCTTGTCGGCCTTCCCAGTCCAACGCACTGGGACCACCGCGCCCACGAACGCGTTGTTGTTGACACGACGCGCCCAACCGACTCGTCACGAGATACGGTCAGACTCGTCACGAACCTGCCGAGCCGGTCAGAAGGCCAAAAGCTGCCGAGGAGCCAAGCAGTTGTGGCAAGGTGGTTTCATCCAGTGGCAATCCATAGGCCTTGTTGGGGATCCAATCGTTGATGCCTTCGAACAGCGTGGCGGTGCCATTCTGCTCTGAAGAAAACAAACGAACTAAGTGGTTTTCGCCGTGGTGACCTGGAATAAAGCTACCGTGGCGCCCTCCAGTGGCGCGACATATTGGCCTCACATATCCCAAACACCACTCATGGGACTGCCATAGATGCCACCCCCATGGACACCCCGCCGGCACCACCACCCCAACTGATGGGCACTCTGCTGGGCAGTCATGGAGTGTCTGGGTATAGGATGGGTGTCGATGTGTATTCAAATTGGGAGACCGACTCCAGGCGTTCTGACCCCCTGGAAGGTTCGGGACATGGACCAGTCTACCCACCCAGGGCCAGGCCTCCCATTGACACCCCCCACACCACGGCCTGTGTGCAGGGGCATCCGGCCACTCATGAAGGTGGCCCTGCTGGGGGAGCAGGATGGCTGGACGTAGTACTGATCCAGTGTGATGCCCTGCTGGTGAAACATGTCCCTGAGCGAGCTAAGCGAGCGGATGGCGGCGTGGTGACGTGTGAACGCAAGATGCTCTTCTAAAAATAGTCTTGGCATTACACCCCGACGAACACTTTCACCTGGAAGGTTCGTAAAGGAAAGTAGTCTTCCAGGGGACCATTTTCCACTTCCATGTTAGTGAGCCAGAGTGTATGTGACACATTCATTTGCCAACACTCCACAGCCTGTGGGCACAACGCTGGCGGGAAAGGCAGTCGGACAACGTTGGAACAAATGTCTGGTCAAGCACAGATCCAAACAATGCCTGATCACCCCCCTCCACAACGCCAGCATGAACATCTCACTAGACTAGGAGCTACTTTCCATTCTGTCTGAACAATTCTTACCGAATTTCCGCCAACATCATTTCCGACAAGCCTTGAAACCCTCTTACAGACTGTAGGTCTTGGATTCACCCAACCCAAGTCCAACTCAGCCCCACAGCTCGGTCTTGCCAAGTGGCAGGGCCGGTGTGTGAATCTGATGGTTTCGAAAACCAGGATCATCCCAACCGAAGTCGTCGATCCTGGGCGGACGGAACGGGCTCTACCGACGGCTGGCCGTCGAATGGTGCGAGCGGTTCCGCCATGCTGAGAGGTGAAATTCCAAGCCCTTGGAGCAATTGGCAACAGCTTGGACCGTATGAGAATGCCTTGAAACCCTTCCATGGCCCTGTGTCTTTCTAGCCTGAAAATTGATGTAAGGACTCCTTGACATTCTTCGCAGCTTGCAATGGGCAAACTCCGTAGGTGCTGTAGGTTTGTGTTCAGCTTGATTCATTCTGGCATACCAGTACCAGGATCATCCACACCAAACAAAGTGGTTCTTCTTTCTTCTTCCGGACATCCATAAGCCTGGCCCGAGTGCAAGACCGTCACAGTCTGCACTATCTTGGACCGCCCCAGAATTCCAAGCAAAGAATGACAGGATGTAGCTATAAAAAGGGTCTTGCAGGCAAGGTTCACATGGAAGATGATATGAGGCTTAGCAGGCTTAGCTGCTACTCCAAAAGCAAAGGTAGCCAATGCCAGTCTCATCAAAAGGACTGAACATTCGCCATGTAACATGCTGCGCATGTGCAAACAAAACTGCTCAAGAGCCCAAAAGGCTAGCAACGACACGCCCCTTGTTTGTGAGTCCTTCGAAGCCCAGAAAGCTTTGAAGCCATCGGCTGCACCCCATGGCACCCCAACGGCCCAACGAAGCAGCCGATGGCTTTCAGACTGTTCGTTGCTGGGCCACCGTTGTTGTGAGACATATATGCGCACGCGCCCACACACACACACACCGTTGCTCAGCTATGCTCTGCCGTCTTCTGTTCTTTTCCGTGTGCGGCCGTGAGGCTTCCAAAGTGTGGAAACGGTACAGCTCATGTTTCCTTTGTGATTCTGGTCGGGGAGGAAAGGGCAAACACAAGTCAACGCCACTGGTCCGTGCCTTGGTCCACGCTGACCGGTGATACATTGCCCTGCTGCAGTGCCTCCTCCATCCACAGGGTAAAGCCAAAAAGCATCAAAAAGCGCTATCAAACACAACCACCAAATGGAACCTGGCAACTTGGTCGTCATTCTCCCATTCATGCATTCGAGCATGAACTTTCTAAACAAACAAAGGTCTAAAAGAGTCTTTGCGAACAAGAAGCTACTATGGAACAAGTGCATCGCTTCTAGTAACAAGTGCCTTACTAGCTGTTGGAAACAAGTGTGGTTTGCCGTCGAGGCCATGTACCCATCTCCTGAGCTTCCGCCGCCACAAACTCGCGAGAAGCCTCAGGGATCTGGCCACCATGGAGCCACCGCTGTGGACTTGCAGAAAGACCAACCAGTTTTGTCTGAAATGGTCTGCACTCAAGAAGCCCATCAAATGCAATTCAGGCCTCGGGAGGTCTCTCTTCATTCAAACTGCACATGGTGTTAACTGGCCACATGATCAGACTGTGCAGGCTTTGAAGGCCCAAGAAGCTGTTCACATCGGCTAGGTGCCAAGTCCCTTTCTGGTCCTCCCATGTGCAAGGCCAACATCCACCCGAGACCGAACATCCACCCGTTCGGTTCGTCCAAGTGAACTCGCAGCTGAATCCAACGAACCGAACGACGCCCCGAAGCGTTTTGCGGCCCAACGACCGGGTAGCCTGCTACGTGCTTGGTGACACACGTGCGGCACGTGTGGGGCCTGCTGCAGCGACGACTCACCCCGTCCTGACAGGCAGAGAGCTGAACCTGCTTGTTGTAATTGTCCTGGCAAGGCACGCGACGACGCGACGACGGGACGACGGCACGACGTCCGACGGTCCGACAGCAACCCGCAGCAGTGACTCGGAAGGAACGAGCAGTTTGTTTTTTCTCTCCAGCTAAGCACAGATCAAGGGAAAAGTTATGGGCATGGTATAATAAGTAAATTGATCAAATAAGGGAGCATCAGTTTCGGCGATCCTAGGCAAACTTGTGATCTTCAAGACTCATATTGTCGACCAATGGGCAACTGGAGCTTCTTCTCTTAGGACATTTGGCTCAAAAAATGCAGTAGATCCCAGCCCTTTGAGGAACACATTGGGAACACATGTTCATCACCCCATTTCAGGAAACGTGGCACAGAGGAGTCAACCCAGCGGAGTCTTGAAACAAACACACACAATGCCCCCACTGTCGCAGCGCAGCCGAGCGCAGCCTTCGAACTCGCAGCCGGTGTTGTTTCGACCTGCCGTTTCACCCGGGTCTCCTCCCCCATTCAATTCATTCACCTCACCAGGCCCCCCCATCCCGAGCCCCAAAAGGGCCCCCCCCACCAGGTGATAGACGCAGAAGCCGGCGCGCTGCAACTGATCCGCGGTGTCCACCAGGTCCAGGTCCGCGGCACGAGCACCGGCCATGACCTGGCGATGATCGACGCGACCACAAAGCGATCACAGCGACCTGCAAGGACCACAAGGGCAAACAAGGGCAATTACTGGTCGAACCGTCAATTCTCGGGGGTCCATTGTGATTCTATGTTACTCTGCGGGAGGGGTCATGTTGTGATCGAAAGGAACTCCAATTCCGATCTGTCGACTGCGCCAAAAACCGTTGCGCGAACTGTGGGAAAGACTTGAATCCGAATGACATCAATGTCTAAATTTGGATTCGAGAGTCGTGCTTAACATGTCTCAATATCAAGCAAAAGGCCATAAGAGGCCATGCCTCAAACAAACATCCTCAAACTCTCCAAGTCCCTTAGCATCATTCCTAAGACCACTGATGTTCTTTCGCAACCACTGCTGCGTTGCGTCCTGCCGTCACCTGCCAATCGCCTGCAGTGGGGCACTGGAGAGTTGACAGACTTGCCGAAAGAAGTCGTCCGCGTTCCGCACTCCCGCGCACATGCCGTGCTTCTCCCACTCGTGGCGCTGGAACCTCTGCAGGGCGGGCGCAGCGACCCGAAGAAGCGTGGCGACGAAGCTTGGGATCGAGAACATCTGGAATGCAGCAACCCGAAGAATCAGCAGACGTCTAAGGGTCATTATATGTGCATAAAGGAAAATACAACAATTGAATACAGTTATTATTGTTGTGTATCTGTCTAAAAGAGGGCTTCTGAGAGAAACATGTTGCATCATGGCATGTTTGCTGAACATTCGGATTCCATCTACCCTGCCCCGAGTTCTGAGCTCGAGGAACCAAAGCGCCGAAGAAGCAGAGCCCTGTGTGTCGAAGCCTCGGTTCAACCATCATGAACAAAGTCAAAAACAGGAGTGACCCCAAAATAGGTCGAAAAGGGAACCATAGGGAATCCAAGGGGATTCTTTCACTTCACTGTCACTAGGGCGCAAAGCAGTCAACCGCAGCGCCTGCGCAGAAGAATTCTTGAATTCAACGGCGTGCAATTTTTTGGTGAAATCGGGTCCAAACACGGCTGGGGAATCCACAAGAAAATCCAAAATATCTTCAATGTTGTTTTTCAATACCACACTCTCCTAGAAGAAGCGTGCTGTCCTATCGGTTTGGAGTTGAATTTGTAAAAAGTCTAGGGCCTAGGGTTTAGGCTTCAAAAAGCGGCGTGCTGTCCTAGTTGGGAGTTGAACATGCGAAACAACAATTGGGGTTTAAGGTTCAACGAAAGGAACGGCATGCTGGAGTTGAATTTGTGAAGAGTTTGGGGTTTAGCGTTCAAAGAAAAGAGCAGCGTGCGGTGTTTTACTGTTGTAGCGGCTCTTGGAATGTTTCGCTTTGATTGTGCTTTACAGCGATCAAAGCATAAACTTCAATGAAGCCCAAACCCGAGTTTAAGGCAAACAAGCTATAAGACCGTTTAGGGGTCAAAGGAAAAAGGATGCTGTGCTATCGCTTTGGAGTTGAATTTGTGAAGCGGGTTTGGGGTTCAAAGGAAAGAGCAGCATGTTGTCCTATCGGTTTGGAGTTGAATTTCTGAAACATCTAGGGCTTAGATGGGTTTAGGATTGGTTTCGGGTTCAATCCCAAGGGGAATTCGGAAACGGCCAGGTTCCTTCCAGTCCTGCCCGACTGCGCCCGAAATCGAGACGCAACCGATCCACACCAACCTCCGGTCCGCGGTGCATGGATAGATCTTCGCGGGGTCCGCCGAGCTGTCCGGCGCATCGCACCTCGGACCGGGCGGACCGGGGGGACTCCGGTCGGAGAGCGTGTTTTCAGGTTGAAGCCAAGGGCACAAAACTTCATGCATGTCAAGTTTGAAGCTTCGCGTGCCGCGTGCTTGTGCAAAGGTATCTAACCATCTAACCATCTAACCATTCCAACATCGAGGACCTGAAGCGGCACCAAACACCACGATGTGATCTTCCGAGCCACTCAAACACAGGGGATGACTCGCGAAGCTTCAAGTTAACAAGGCTGCAAACTCTTGGAAGCCTGGAGTTGTGCTAATAGCGACGGCCTCCAACCTACTGGCAATGGTCTCCAAGCTAAGAGCGATGGCCTCTCCAACCTATGTCAGGTCTTTCATTGTTCCTTGATGTTCCTGGTGCCTCCACCTGCATCCGCCTCCCTGCTTGTTTTTTGCCCCAAGGCGCTCGGAGGTTCCAAAGCCAGAGGTTTGGGGCCACAAGCCATGCACAACGGGCCTTGGAGATTTCATGATTGGACAGGGCAACGGTCCAGCCAGGTCCCGCCGCCGCCCAAAACAATAGGAGATTCAAGCAACGTTGTGCCCTCAATGTATATACAATATATATATATATCTCTCTCTCTCACACCTTCTTGGAACAAGAAAGCCAACCTCAGGCTGGCCCACAAGAAATGCGGGATTTGTGGCTTGTGTCCATCCTCGACCCTCAGCTCTGCCCTGCCGTCGACACAAAGTGGCTCTCCCACTGGCGTCGGAACTCCTGCCGTCCCTCCTCCCCGTCTGCTGCCGTCGGGCTCAGGGTGTTGGTAGTTCCCCTTGCCCTCACCAGTCTCGAGAGTCAGCACGCCACAAACCTGCTTTCGGACCCACGACCGCCGCTCGCCACGAGTGCCGCACGCGCGAGGAGAGACACTGAAGGACAAACCTGATTATACCGGAAGTTATACCGGATTTATCCTACAATCCGCCGTCATGACATGCCACCCTTTCTCCCCCCACTAGCGCATCATATTCGACCAATTATTCACTGGCTGACCGTGTCTCCTCTCTTAGTGCGCTGAGTGCCTCAGTATCCTCAGTGAGGACTCACATGGACCCACCATCCAACCACCCCGACATGGCAAGGATGGACGCTACATGACGCACATGGGCTCTCTGTAGTGTTGCTAGTTGCAAAATGCTACTAGTAGCTCTAGCATGCTCTAGCTACGTACCAGTAGCGATGCCCTTTGTTCCGTTCGTAGCAAACCTTGTTCCTAGTAAGGCCAGTTCTCGCCCGTCGAGACGCTCCGTTCGATGACCAAACGATGCGTCCGTGCGTCCACGACGCCTCCACGTTGGATCCACAATCCATCTGACGCCCGTGGCTGTTCATGCGGCTGCACTTGGTGCCGACGGGGCCTGGTCCGTGACACAGGAGGCACGGACCAAAGAACTCTCAGAAACGCGGTCCTGAAGCCCAGCCCTTCAGCCCTTGGCTTTGGCCTGTGCTCGATGAGGTTTTTCCGCAAGGCTGAACATGTTTTAGTCATCTCCGGTGATCTACTTCTGGCTCGGCCCTGCTGGATCATAGATCCGATATTTTGAATCATTCGCCGAAGCAAGCGAGAGCAAGGCTCCTGTCCAAGTAGTGTGGGTGGTGTGCGTGCTCAGGCTTGTCTTCAAACAGCCTGACCGGGCAAAACAAAGCAGCAAACATATTTGCAGATTGTTCTTCAAATGCTTCGCTTTGATGATATGAGTTAATCATACTTAATCTGGATAGATCTGGTGACAAGCCAGTAGCATGAACATGGCCCGCTTTCAGGACGGGGTTGGTCGAACTTGGCGTTTTCCCTACGGTCAACCACTCCTCCAGCCTCGTGGTCTCACCACGGTCCAACCTAGTAACGATGGCCTCCAACCTACTAGTGATGGCCTCCAACACTCGAGCTACGGCATGTGAGATGAATGAATCTCAAACGCTTCTTCCCCAACCCCCCCCGCACAACAGCGACTCTCTCGAGTGAAGAGTGCTCAGTCTTCAGAAACGCCAAGCGAGACCGACCAGCTACCACAGGAACCTGATAAAGCTGGTGGTGGATGTGGTGGTTGAAACCCAGCTGGACATCCATGAGTTTGATGGCTAATGACGTCCCCGATTCTTTCTCGACTTGATCGAACCAAAAAGAAAAACGATTTTGTACAAGCTCATGTGAGGTCCGGAGCGTTCAGCTCAACATTCACGCCATCCACGCAGCCCCCACTGTTGAGACACCGTAGCAATCTCCCACCAGTTCCCCGGCCTTGCAAAGTCAAAGCCGTCCAAGCCAGTACTACTGCCAGCCATGCAGCTCCCATGATGGCAATCAAATGCGCAATAAGGAGGAATCCAGAGAGGCGAATTAGGTTCAGGTGGGGCAGCACTTGCGGTTACATTTTTCCAACTTCTTACGTACTAGAGGTCTATCAATCTTAATCGGCACTTCCTGTTGAGTATCTCATCTGTTCCGGGATGCAGGGAGGCTGGTTAGGCTGGTTGGATGCCTTCCTGCATCTTCCTACCATGTCTTTTTGTCATACTCGATGATGCTCACAATTCCGCCAACGCATCTGTCGCTTGATGGACTGGCCCTGTGGGCCGCATGGTTGTGGGGCCAGGTGCTGCAGTTGTGGCGGTTGTGGCATGGAACTTAGGCCGCCAGAAACAATCCCTAAACCCACCCCAAACACCTTCTCAGAAGGTACTTGGAGCCCTAGGCCATATGAAACGAACATCTGTTCATTCCATGGCGCATCTACTCCCAGCATTCATTGGGTCCCGCGGACGTAGGCGCCGAGACCGACCGAACAGCTTCACCGCGACTTCTTCGCGCGAGTTCGGCCCTTCGGCGTCCCGCGCATTCGAAGGCCCTTCGTGCGAACGTGCGAACGTCTCCGTTCTTAAAACCCGGGGGCATGTCAAAGGTGCTGAAGTTCTTATTCATCGCCAAGCCATCCAATGACAGCCCCAGAATTCCATCCTGAGGTCGGCCCGAGCAGTTTTGCGGGATGTGGGGGGGTGGCAAATGACCAACAGCTCCCTGCTTCATCAAGCGACATCGCCTTCAGAGAGCAATCCAAATCGATCAAAATCGAAATGGCAGGGTGCGTCTGCTTGAGGATAGTATGGCCCCCCTCATTCATCCTCATTCTATAGAGGAGTGTTGGCAAGGGTCGGACCCTTCTTCGTTGTTTCTTTTTCTCATCTGGTGGCCCTCCCGAGTTTCGTCGGGAGAGGGTGCGGCCTAGCCTTTCTCGCTGGGCTCTGGCTGAAACTGGCCAGGGCGAGCTCTCGCAACGGCTCACCTGTTTCACAGATCCTGGTGTAGATGATGATATTCTTGGCTGGAGCTACTAACTACCACCTGGTATCTCTACGTCAGTCATTGCAGAATCCTTCCAGCGAACTGCAAGAAAAAAGGGTCAACACAGCAAAACATTCCTAATCATTTTCTAGAACTTGCCCAGCCCAGACTCTTGCATCAAACTTCCATTTGCAGAGACCTCCCCTTAAACCCATTCCAGAAATGGTTTGAAACAAGAGCTTTCGGCAGGCTGAACGGACTTCATCATCATTCATGTCACTCTATATCCATCTTCGTTCATGTCACTCAACCAAATTGACCGACACACGTCCCCCGACGCACGGTCCCCGCGCGGCGGAATCCCAGCGGCAAATTTGAAGGTCTTGAAGGGCACAGTGGACATCTCGACGGCGACGATGATGCTCATCTCCATACACATGGGGCCTGGGAACATGTAAAAACATTGACTCAACAGCTAGACGGCAGGGTGACCTGAAAGCATTGCTATAGGACCTAGGAAAATGTTGACACAAGGTTACGGTGATGACAATGACAATGATGGTGATGATGATGGTTGGCAGCTGTGCTTTCCGGACAACTCTTCGCGGGCTCTTTTGAGAACAAACAATTCAAAAGCACCAATGGTCGGTCTATCTGTTGAAATCGTGTCGATAGCCTGCTACTAGGTTGGAGGCCATAGCTAACTTTGCCTAGTAGCCGATAGCGTATAGTTTCATCTCCATCCACATGAGGCCTTGGAAAATGCCCATGGCCAAAATCTTAGGCCACACCCTGTGCCAAACCATCAGTCCAGCCAGAATGGCCAGAAACGCTGTTCTTTTGACCAAAACATGCCCAAAAACACCTGACAACCGAAAACCTCTCGTGGATGGGCTCTTTCTTCGGCCAGTCGGTCCAAGGCGCTGTGATCTGCCACGACTTCGGTGCCATCCGATGCCCGGTCCACCTCGTGGGCATGCTCCGCCTCGTGGTCTGCCTGGGCACAGCCGGCACAGCCGCCTTGCATCTGCAAACACCTTGCTACAGCGGAACTGGTCTATCGTTTGATTTGGTGTCCCGCTGATCATGCAGGTGATACAAAGATTGCGGCAACTCTAAATGTAAAAAAACACGTATCATAATTGCTGCAACTCTTTGTCCATTTCCACGCATGGCAGTCACTTTTTGTCTCTCCATCTTTTAAGAGGAGGACACAGTCGAGAGCATCCCCTGACACACCCCAAAAGATGCACTGGCGCTTGGCGCCACGCTCGTGAAAACTGTCAAGGCTGTGCAGGTCAAGCTCACTCCATTCTCGTGGTGCGTGGTGACCGTGTTCCTTCTCGCTCAGGCTTGTTGAGTGGGTGCAGCAGCAGCCTCTGCACCCACTACAGTTGCAGCCACCACAGGTGTCGCTACCGCAGCCGGAGCCGCCATTTGCTGCTGCTGAGGTGGTGGCAGACCATCACGCTTCCATCCACGTTGCCAAAGCAAAACAAAGCCGATACCATTGTTCATCTTTGGGCCAGGAAGCTTTCGGACTGATTGATCTTCAAAACTCAAAACCAACGTTTACATCGTTTACAAAGTTTACAAACACAAAGTGCCGTTCCCCCAAATGATTATCCTAAACCCTAAACCATCCTAAACCCTAAACCATCCTAAACCCCATCCTTCCCTCATGCTTTGGCATTCCCAAATGAGATGCTCCAGCCTCAATCTCGCCGTTGGCAAAGTCCAGTTTGGTGATCATGCTTCCGATGTTGTCGATGTAGAGCTCCCCGTTGGGTCCGCGGTAGAAGTGGAACTGCTCCTTCATCGGCGCATTGGCAACGGCATGGCGGTCCTTGCCATGGCCGCGATTCCTTTGCCCTCCAGTCAGCACGTAGTAGTTGTCCCGCACCATCGCATCCTCGTACTGGAAGGTCCCTTTGCCACCATCCAAGGGCTGAATCTTCCAGTTTCCGGCCATTTGCTCCAGCAGTGCCTTTTGCTCATCTGCAGGCAATGGCTGAGAGCCCTTCAAGATGCCGCGGATCTTTGGCACACACAGCATCATGCACGGGCAGCAGCACATGGCTTGTGGTGGTAGAGGAAAACCTCTTTCGAAGTGCTGGTCCACGTAGATCGGCTCGGTGATATGGTTCATGCCCATCTTGACGTGGGACGATGGGCTTTGGGCGGCGCTGGAAGCGTGTCGCGCGGCTGGAAGGAGACAATTTCTGGCTCGAGCCACTTGCCTGAAGCTTGATTGTTTAAACATCTTTTGGGGCAGGCCACCAGGTCTTTGTGGCCAATTAGTGTTTTTTCTTCCATGGTCTTTGCCGAAATCGGATCCCCAAACCTGATCGGTACCACGGTACCATGAACACGTCCACAATGGTGACGTGGAGACCAACACCCCCGGTTTGTAAAGGAAAGTCGTCTTCCTTTCAGGACCATGTGACCATGCCATCCACTTCCATGTGATGTGTTCGTCGGAGTGTATTGGAATATGCCTATGCTAATGAGATGAGCATGAGTTGAGTGGTGTGTGCTGCGAAGTGCGGCATCCAAGACGTCTTGATGCTTCTTTTTCCACATCCATGATGGTATGCATCCCACGATCCCAGTAACAAGTGCATCGCACAGGTGCATCGCTTCTAGTAACAAGTGCCTTACTAGTAGTAACAAGAAGCTAGTAGAAACAATTGCATCGCTAGTAACAAGTGCCTTACTAGTAGTAACAAGAAGCTACTAGAAACCATAAGCTACTAGGAACATGCATCATGAGTTGGGTGCTGCTTGATGCTTTGTGCCTCATAGTCGTGGAGGAGTAGGCTCTCCTGCTTGATCAAAGCAGCAATCTCCTCACCCAGCTGAGCTGCTTCTTCAAATGGCGTACAACGGTCATTTTCGGAGGGACGCTGGATGACGCGGGTCCATCTGCAAACACCTTGCTACAGCTTCCTGGTCTATCGTTTGATTTGGTATACTCGTCATAATCAACCAAAATCGTTAAGATTCAAGAGACTGACACTGGGTCACTCTTCGTACAGCTGGCAGAAAACAGCAACAGTCAGTCCTCTTGGCGCCGTTGCTCCTCCTTCAAGCTCCTTGGTTCATGTTTGGTTTGGCACATGCCAATTGAATCCATGGAGGCTCCAAGAGTTCTTTTCCATGCTTTTCCTTCGCGCCCTGCAGACATCAGATCTCGCAAGCTTTTGGGGAAGCTTTCATGGCGTGTCTATGATGTTTCATGATGTTTCATATATGTTTCTATACGGCTTGGATCTCCTCAAGTTGCTCTCCAAGTCGGGTAACCTGCGGCTGGTCATTTCTGACAACAACCACTCCCCAAACGATGTGTCTTGCTTGACTCCCTGCCTGTGACTGAACACGTGAGCTCCAAAACTCCTCCATACCCCAACAACGCCCGCCAGGGCCGCTAGGCGCCGCTAGGCGCCGCTAGGCCAGGACTCCGAAGCTCATCCTTCGTCTGACCTTTGCCAAAGCACACCTCGGAGGATCCGACTTCGAGGTACGAAGCCGTGGCAGGAAGGCTCCCGGAACCGCGGCTGGCGGGGGAAGGCTCCCGGAACCGCGGCATGCACTCGGAAACCCGAGCATGCGCAAGAAGAAATGGTCCAAAGATATCCAAATGTTCAGCGGTTCTGATGTTGCCTTGTACCTTTGGCGGTTTGAACCGCAGGCAGAAGATACATCTCAAGCATCAAAAAAACCTCACACCGTATCTCGCACTAGAAGTTCACCATGGAGGCGGAATGTGAACGAAGTGCAGTACTTCCCATGAACTTGGCGATTGCCTGGTGGAAGAGTGCCTGCTGGCTTCTTGCACGTGGTTGTTGCTTTGTACATGTCGCTAGCTGAGGCACTTGAAACATCTTGAAATTATTATACCTTTCATATAAGCCAGCCTTTTGGATCCTTTTGGTCGGTTGCCATAATCCCATAAATACCGAAATCAGATCCGAAATCAGCCTGTAAACCGCAACGAACGGAGTCTCCGTTCGCTCATCGGAGTCTCCGTCGCCAGCGGACCCTGGAGGCCTGGAGGGTCACCAATTGAGACCTAGGGTCCAAGCCTCTAACAGCCTGGCCAGGAGGGTGCTGGTAGAATTGAATCAGCTTTTCAGCTACAAGACATCTCAGAATCATCTGCCGGATGATGGTAGATAAATGTAGATAACTCTGGCTTCACCCTTAGACCATTCAAACAACCTCTTGGTCATCCAGAAGGACCCCTCGCCCCATCCGCCCCATCCGCCACCGGCACCGTATCCTTGGCGAACTCCCCGGTAATCTCTCCGGTCCCGAAGCCGATCGTCACCTCAGCTCGAAGCGAATCGAATCGGAACGGCCGGATGGCCTCTTCCATACGACCCGCCGTTTGGGGTGGTCTATTTATAGCCCCTTAGGGCCTTAGCTATGAAATAAGGAGTGTCCATTAACCCCCCCAGTCACTGGGTCCTGGTAGATGCTGGCTTCTCTTTCTGCAGGTGTTAATTGATCTAACTATTCCTGCTCCATGACTGAGCAGGACAAATGTGTCGTTGAGGCAATCGTAGACTGAATCATATATAAATCGGAGAAAAACACATGAGAGTTACAACTGCAATCACCTGTCCGGTCTTGCTTGCTCCTCCTCGTTTTGGTTTCATCCCTTGGCCAATATAGGTCAATAACTGAGCCACCAGGCCTGTTCTCCCATGTCACCCTCGTGAACAATGGAGCCGTCCGCATTGATGGGTAAGGATGTGGTTGATTCCTTCCTGGGCACACGTTGTGCACAAAAAGGTGCCGCACATGTTTGGCAGTTTCATAGATGCGTCATGATGCGTAACTAGATTCAAGGCAATGTGACCTCGAGTTGGTACAAGTAATTATCAATTAGCTCCTAATTAAGCACCAGCTCGTATCGCTTCCCACCGTAGGAAAGGTTCAAATTTCGAGTCCCCGCGAATGCATGCGCACGCCATGTTTTCCCACTTGGCGCTGAGATTCTGGTCGTAGTGCCGTCGATTGTTGGCCAAGCAGGCCTCGTGGAATGCGGAAACTGGCAGAAGCCAGTTTCGTGGAATGTCATCTGACAACCCCCGATTCCTTCTTCATTTCTCCTTGGGAGGCATAGGCGGTATAGGAAGGAAACAACAAGCAAACATCGATCTCAGGTCCTTTTTGTTTGACGATTCAAGCTGTCAGCTGAGAGCGCCAGGTCTACACAAATCGATCTCCCGCGGATTTGCCATGGATCAGCTCCTCTGGGCTGCACGACCTCTGACTGGCACTCGGAGGCTGGGAGGATGATGTGTGCGGAGCCCGTGTCGAAGACGACCCGGAAGTCCTGCCAACCGGAGTTGAGGCCATCGCTACTAGGAGCAAGGACGCTACTGGTAGCTCCTGGCATTAGTACGCTAGTAACAAGAAGCTACTAGTATTATCGTTACTAGTAGCAAGAACGCAACTAGGTGGAGGCCATCGCTACCGCTTTGGGGTTGGAGGCGCGAAAGCTTCACATACAATGCCACAGATCCAGATCCCACGGTGAATCCAGCAGTCCCTTTATTGCGCTCGCATCTACTCGAGCGAAACGAGTCACGGCACTCTATGATACGTATGCCCTGACGATTTGAGGCATATTTGACCCCTTGGTGCCATTGCAAACATCAGTAGAAGGGAGGGGAGTTGCGAACTGATCACTTGTGTCACTTGGTGATATGCAAGCCACGTAGAAGAGCTGCAAGTCGCTCTGCAAGTAGATGATTGCAAGTCATGCATCACAAAGTGGGTTTGGGGGTTTCATGGGTTTTCTCTTGCGTGTGTGGAGACAAAACAGTTCCACTGGGTTTGAATTGGTTTGACCAATGTTGAGGGGCAATAGTTCAAAAGCATGGTGGATACCGAGCCTTTCTTCCACAAACCGCTCACCATGAGATGCCCAAATGGGGCTGGCCAGCCACCCCAACCGACCTCGTACCCCATGGGCCGCCCACCGCCCCTCGCCTGAGGGGGGTAGCCCACACTCAACACCTGACCCCAGTGTGCAAGTGGCAGCTCGAGGGCATTTTATGAGAGCAAAGGAGTGCCAGTGGAGCAACTGAGCATCTTTCAGTCCCGAAAATGGATGCTACCAACGTAACGTTCGAAGCTACGTTCGGGGCTCCTGGCATCGCGACTCGAACGGAGCGATCGGACTCTGCGAATGGGGCTCCTGGCCATACTAGGAGCAAGATGGAGCAAGTAGCTACTAGTGAATCATTTGGGTTTACTTTCAATTTGGGAGGAGATGTGCCGCCAGATCTTGCACCCGTTCAAGGTTGAAGAGGTGGAACTTGTTGCGCATCTGGATGCACTTTCAAAGGCTTTCAGAAAGCTTGGGTCATGCTGCAAAAAAAGGTAGGACGAATGAAAGCGGAAAAAGATGGACAAAGCCCAACATGAGTAACAGGTTCGCTACTAGGAACAAGTGCATCGCTTCTAGTAACAAGTGCCTTACTAGTAGTAACAATGTTCGCTATTAGGAACACGTGTGAGACTGCATGGCAACCTATGTAAGGTCTCCCATGGCCGTCTCCAGCAGTCTCCACATGTTCCATCCTTGTCCCTCCCGACATCGGTGCTCCGCAGTGCGCCACATGCGGCCGCATGCGGCTCCGGCACCCCGGAGTAGGAGGTCTTGAAGGAGGCGATCTTGCCCCGGCGGTAGATGGGAACCTGGGACCCACAGGGCGGCGCAGGGCGGTAGAGGCAGGTTGACCAGGTTGAGGCTCGTGACCTCATGTGCCTGGCTCGTGACCTCCTGCTATGCTGAGCTTGTTGGTGCTTCTCTTCCCTCAAGGGGCTTGTGAAGGGGCGGGAGGTTGACCGCAAGTTACGCAAGTTGGCTTTGTTCCGAAGTGTTGTGATCCACATAAGACAGTGATCAAGACTAAACTACCGGCAATTGGCCACTATTCGATATTTCATAATATTTCTAAGCCCACACTCTCATAGGGACGGGACCCAAGTTCTGTTGCCTCATTAAGACCTACTCAGACCTCCAAGTGCATCAGCATTCAGCAACATGCATCCAAACACATCAAGCACATCGTTGCATCCTTCGTTCAGAACTGCTTTCCTGTTGCAAAACCTGGCTTGCCCCTCACCCATCCCCTCCTATCCTCTCAGAGTTGTTTCCTTCCCAACTCGCATGGTCGCCGCCATCTTGCTCGAGCTCCCGCGCACTTTCGCGCCGCAAGCCAATGATGTGGGGCGCGGGGCCCAGCGCAGTGCCGTTGTCCTGACCAAATGCTCTCAGCGCACTCGGCGCGAAGCAGCTCCACAAGATTGGAGAAGGCCAAGAGATAGGAATATGATAGTGTATCCCTTGATGCTTTCTCAAGGTTTCTGAGTGGTTTCTCTGCAGATCTTAGTGTATTATAGTGTATTACAATATGGTCATTTCTGGATTCACTTCCTACTGGTCCAGAACCTCTTGTGACGAAACATGCTTCCGCCGTTATCTTTATTGATTTCGGACGCTCAGCCGATACGCAGCCGAGAAGAGCGGGGCCTTACCCTGCGCGGGCTTCTGCAAAAAGCTGGATGAATCAAGTCCTGCCACGCGGTCTCAACGCGCGCCCCGTGGGTGGAAACACCAGCTTCGAGATCGGCACCGGTTTCGACTGGGGCAATATGGGGGGGCAATGGCAGACGAGGAAACATGAAGGACATAAAACAACCCATCGATGACCGGACCCTAGCAGTGTTTTTCGGGAACGACAGGTATACGATGGAGAGCACGTCCATCAACTCATCGCCCAAGGCCGAACGGATCAAGGTCTTGGTGTGCGGGACGCGGTGCCCGCGGTGCCCGCGGGTCTCACTGAACAGGTCCAGCCCAAAAAAACACCAGCAACTCAAGGGACGTTTTGATCCTGCCAAAAAGGGCTCAATCAGCAATGGATAGCAATGGCCACCCTAGTAGCGATAGCCTCCCACCCATGCTGAAACGAACCACTGCTATGTCGACTTGAGAAAGAAACACCCTTGAACTGGATCCACGTCAATCCGATTCTCCATGATTTCTCATCACAGCAAAGGGAATCGGGAACACAAAAAGACTCACCACATGGTCTCGAGTCTCGAGTCGCTCAAGGGAAAAAAACAAGCGGTGGATTCCGTGCTGACCTTCATCTTCATTCTTCATCAAGGCCCTCAGAAAAACTCGGTTAGGACATGATTTGTTTCTTCAATCAACTGATTCTGCACGGGAGTGGCACAGAACACATGGGGGAATTTTACACCACTACACTACACCGACTCACACATCACATGACATGGTCGCAAGTCGGTCCGGTGGTCCCTTCCAAAAAAGAACGACTTTACAACTTTGCAGAGGGGGGGGTTCTATTCACATTCTATACTATATACTGCCTTCGCAAAGGGGTTCCTAAATCACATTCTATAATAAGTATCCCACACACTCCATGCGACTGCCATATTTGCCTACATTGACCCCCAAAACATCCCAAAACCACCCCAGGCCGCTTCTCGGCAGTCCGACATGGCAGTCCCATGTGCCGTGTCTGGGATATAGCCTTTTCCACCCTCCGAGTCGTTGATCGCCGGGCGCTCCGTGCGCTCCGACGGCGCGGCGCGGCGCCTGCGACGGAGCCGTCGGCCGCGATGGACTCTTCGAGGCCGTGGGCGCTGAGGAGCGCCTCGGTTGGAGGCCCATGGCTATGTCTTTTTCCTTTTTTTTAGGGAGGGGATGGGGGTAGGCCGCGTTTGGAGGTGAGGTAGGTAACTAGTAGTAGCTAGGTAGCTACTCGCGCTTCAAGGAAGCTCCCCCCGCCGCCCTAAAAGCAGCGGGGAAGCCTTGAAGAAGCACCAATGATTTGGTTCCTAGGTTGGAGGCTATCGCTCTTGGGTTGTAAGCCATTGCTTCTAGGTCCGTGCGGAAAACGATGTGGAGAGGTCTCAGCGGAAAGAATCAAGCCAAGGCGAAGACACCTGTCAAAAGGGCGAGAAGATGTTGAGAACGGTGGTTGGCAACTTGTGAAAGTTGTAGCTTTAAAACACATTTGAAACATCGGTGGCGTTCGTCCTTGCGATCGGATTCGAACCCTTTCGGGGATCGAATGGCTCCGATGGGCGGAGTCGACCAAGCAGCGGAGTCCTGCTTGCCCTGGATCCCTTTTTCACTCAGAGGGTTCCATCTGGGCAGCGTTCGGAGTCGGCGTTCTGTCCTTTTGGATCCTTTTGGGAACCAACGGGCTCGATTTGGTACCACGTACGTACACGTAGCGGATGTTCACGTAGCGGATGTTAGGACCCTGGTGTTCCCTCTATTCAACCAACCAGGGAATAGTAGCGAACATTGTTACTACTAGTAAGGCACCTGTTACTACTAGCGATGCACTTGTTACTAATAGCTTCTTGTTACTACAACCAACCAATGGTTCTGAGTCCCCGGGCCAGTAATAATAGTGCCGTCCTGGGCCTCAGACCGTGCCGCGGGGCGGCGGTGAAGGGTGGAGTTCTCTATGGTTCTGTAGGGTTGGGGTTTCTTCTGGATGGGAGGGAAAAGGGCTGGGTAGGGGGGTTGGATGGGGTTGGGCTGTCTACTAAGTCAAGGTGGCCATGTGCATGGTCAATCCCATCTGCCAGGAGTGTGTGTTTCTGAGATCTTTATAATGTTCATCAAGGGGAAAGAGAGAAGTGCAGCAAGCCTCCTTGCCACTCATGTTTCTTTACTCTATCTTGACACTTCTAAGATCTTCTAAGTGGTCGATGCTCGTCCAAAAGCCTCGCATGTCCTCTCCCAATCTCCCTTTCGCTGAGACGGCCCTGGTTGGACCCTGTGTTGGGGGGCAGAAGACTCTCCCCCTGGTCCCCACCGCGAACCGGAAAAAGACCCGCCAACTCAGGGCACCCGGCATGGAAATGAGTAGGAAAGTTCGATTATCAGGTGCGTGAGAGTAGAACATGTGGGCCGCGGCCGAGTCGCTGACCCCCTTGAGCCACACGTCGCGCGGTCGTTTTCGTCTGCACCGTTCCAACGGTTGAAGCGTCGGCTGGGATCGGTTGGACAAGTTGCAAAGAATGCTGGAACCCTGCAAGGGCGGCAAGAACAAACAAAACTAACTAAACAAAATAGATTAGCCCTTTCCTGTGCGAAATCCAACAATGTACAGGCGAAGCCAAATCCATGAGATTCGTAAGATTGCACATTTTGCAACAGCCGAAGCATTTCGACTTTGCCACTGCAATCTTTGCCTTCCTTCGCTGCTGACAAACCCCCACGAAAAACAAGCATGTGGCATGTTTCTAACCTTTCAATGATTCGTGCGTGCACTGACAACCTCGCAAATACTTTGGTATGACATTTGGCGTGTTCGCTCGATTTGCATTCGGCAATCAAAAAATACATGTTTTTCGAGCTGCAGGGAGTTGATATTCCGTGGGCGCGGTCCGAAACCCAAGCAGTTTGCTCGCTTTACGATCTCCATCGAGCCCGGAAAACTGGGGGTTTCCCTGGGTGGTTTCCCACTGATCCCACTGAGAGCGAAACCTGCAGTTTAAGGAACTCCTAGGAGCGATCATAGCTGTCACTTGTGATTACAGATTCTGCACTTGTAGCTTGGGTCTATCCAGTTAGTAAAGGCCTTTCTCTAAAAACATAATTGTTGACTGACTGTTACTCAGGTAATAGGACTCAAGTTATAGCCATCTTCAGCCCTTCGCTCCCTTTTCTTCTGGCCGTTCTTCAACACAGAAGACGCTGCAGCGTGCCGCATTTCAGCACGCCACGTGAAGACTGGGCAGAAGGTCTTCGAAGGCGTTGTTTTGGCCGCTGGATCGCGGCGGGGCCGGTGAAAGACCGTGTGTGTCCTGTATTAAGTTGATTCCTTTCCTGAAGCTTTCGGCCATTCAGTGTATACGTCCGTTCCATTCAGTTGTATGCCTCATCGAAGCCTTCCAACGTCCGTTTCTTTCCGGAGGTCAAGCTAGCTTAGGTCACGGGCGTGGGAAGCTGCAGCTTCCAACGCGCTTGTGCTCAGACCCGAAGTCGGGTGCCATGCTCCTGCCGTCAGGTCACGTGTCTTTCAGCAAACAGCATGTCAAACGTATGTCGGACGTCTGACCGTGTGCGCATGTGTGTGTGTGTGCCATAAGTTTCAGCTTCCTCTCCACGAGGATTCCTGGTAGGTTCCTGGTAGATAGAGACATTACACCAGCATAGACCCCAAATAGCGAAGATTACTATTGGTGGACAGCACCGTAGCAGCGGCTACACGGCCACACGTCACCAGCACCCAGGCTCCAAAGCGCACACGGGCACCTCTTCCTAAACTTGAGGTAAAAAAAACAAAAGTTCACGCTATCTGGGGAACAATTAGATGGACAAACACATAGATGGATAGGATGCACATAGTATAAGATCAGGCTGTATTAGACAATATTAGATGGATGGCAAACAGAGTTATATATTTTAGATATACATATAGAAAGAAAAAATATATTAATTCATTGTAACAAATGGACGTCAGCCATGAGTCATGCCAATCGCGAGCATGAAATGCATGAACATCAACAGAACACCGCCGGGCGCAGACCGCAAGGAAACACTCGTTCACTCAAAACATCGCCTTAAAGAACATGCTCTCATCTCTTCCAAGAGCTCCCCCGCCAAACCTGAGGGACTTTGTTTCCATCATATCTTCTCCAATCCCATCCTCAAATCCGACCCTTTGGCTTACTCCGGCTTGACGTCTGCACCTCCCCGAGCAACATCTTGATGGTTGGGCTCAAGTGGTTCGCTGCCAGGTTGATGGACATCCCCGGCCGCTTGTAGAGCGTCTGCACAAGTCGTAAACGGCGCGGAAAGAAGCGGCTGATCCCAAATCGGTGGCTGACCAGGGGCACATTTGGGGGATTGGGCGGCCACAAAAAGGACGCCCAACACCCACCTGGATCCACCTAGCCATGCCTAGCTGTCGAATGACTCCAGACTGCGCTCCAAAGATTTAAGATGGTTTCTTGGCTCCATTGGAATTCCCGAGCTACTAAGAGGCCGTTGGTTTTTTTGGCGATCCCTCTTTGCCGGTTTGGTTTGGGTCCCGCCTCCCCGGCGATCGAAGCCGTCAGATCGCTTAGCTGATTGCCTGGCGCGTGAAGCTCGATTTGTGCGTCAGGAGGAGTGTCAGCGTCAGAAGTGCAAGAAGGAGTGACAAAAACATCTGAATATCTATCTCTGAGTTTTATCTGGACATGGCCTCCAACCTACTAGCCATTGCCTCCAACCTGCTAGCAATGGACTCCAACCTACTAGCAATGGACTCCAACCTACTAGC
>CAXAMN010001281.1:225754-238184 GCA_963970005.1 Durusdinium trenchii | reverse complement strand
AGGAATACATAGGAATACCTTTCTCTTCAAGGGAGTGTATATATATATACAGTATATACTATACCTCCTCCGTCCTCATTTCTAAGCCCTTTCCCAACACTCGAGAAGCACTACGAATCTTGGCCAAAAGCTCCCAGCAGCTTCCCAAAATAACCTTCCAAACATCGTCGCCGTCGAGACTTAACAAGATCTGAATGATCATGGGGAACACCTGGGGGGAAAGCAGCTTCAACAGAACGTCGACATGCTATATTTGGGACATACAACCGCATGCAACTCTGAAGTCAAAAGGCTTATGGCAAAATGCTCCGCAGTGGAGTGAGTTTCAGCCCTCATGTGCTTTGGGTTTCTGCCCTTCAAACGACATTTCACGACACAAGTAACACTCAGCACAAGCACTGTACTGCTCAGGAAGTAAAAATTACTGTAGAGTTCTTTTTCAGAGTATATAGATGGCACAAGCCACCCCAAGTTCGGTGGTTTGTACGGACCCAAATCTGTCTAAGACCTCTTGGGGTGCCAGTGCCATCGAACCTCCGAAGCTATTGCATGTTTTTTGCCCAACCTCCCACATGCTCTCGCTCCCACACTTCGTGAGAAAACCAACTCGACAAATGCCTCACTTCATCAGTAATTTCATCAGGACCTCCACTCCAACGGAGACGTGGCAACACCAAAACATCGGCATCTATGGCGCCATCATCTGTTCTCCACCCATGTCGCCAGCTTCTGTTCTATGCGGAAGAGCCCCTTCAGAGCCCCTTCGGCCTCACCAGGCCCTTCCTGCAGCTCGAGGCTCTGACGATTTCACCTTGGGCGCCACCTTCCCCCGGCCCGCGGGAAACTTCAGCGGCGCCGCCGAGACAGGCTCGCAGAAGAAGCCTCCAGAGACGCTTCTTCGCGCCCAGTGCATTTTCCTTTGTGGTGGGTCTTCTCATCCTCGAGGAGGGGAGGGAGAAAGCCCCTCCAACTGATGGAGAAACAACTGATTTGTGTGTTTCCTTATGTTCCCCTCTCTTGAATTGCACAGGTTGCAAATGGTTGCAACAATTTCATGGCGTTTTTTCGTGGCCACCAACCTTCGACCGCACCGTGGCACCGTCGGCGGACAACGGGCTGGACGGTCTGTTCCTGCGGACGGTCCGCTGTGCAGAAATGCATCGGTTCATTGGTTCGTATCCCAAACACGACACATGGGACTGCCATGCCGAGAAACGGCCAGGGGTGGTTTGGTTGGTCAATTGATCGGCATGTATGGCGGTCCCATGGAGTGTCTGGGTATCTATTCAGCCTAATCAAGGTCCGAACAGTGTCATTTGTGTGTTCCGGGCCCATTGGAGCCGACGGTCAAATTTGACACACCAAACACTGTGAGACCAGTGAAGTTCTTCATGAACACCTCAGCTCCTACCCCAGGTCTTCTTAGAAACAGTTGCCCATTTCTTCATCTCTCTTCTCAGACCTCAGACTCACTTCCTCTCCCATTTTCACCTCATTTCACCCTTCTTGGGCGTCCCCCACGTGCAAACGTGCCCGTGTCAAGCTCCAGCTGGCCGGTCGCCGGGTGAAAGGTGTACTTTCCCATCGCCTCGTGCAGCTCCCAAACGCCTGACGTCCGCCACGCGGACGTCCGCGGCCACGCTTTTGTGTGGCTTTGGGGTTGGGCCTGGTAGGGCCCCCTACCAAGGGCCCAAGGGCTTGAAGAGAGAACATAGGGAGCATCATCGTGTCCGTACCGTACAGCATCATGCTTCAATGAATGCCCCCCCTTTGACGTATCGTCAAGCTGACGCTCAGCCGTTTTTTTTCCCAGGTGCTGTCAACACCCACTAGGGCCTGTGGACTTCTGCAACGCAAAAGGGAAGGCGCTCCTTGGACCAGTTTGGGAGTCGTTGCATTCAGATTGTGACAATGAGACTCGGCCAGGGTTCCGGCACCACATGGAGCCGTTGTTTTCACTGTAGTCGCTGTGGCCGTCGCATGGGATCACAAGTTCACAAGTTCACAACTCCCAGCCACCACACGGTTGTCTCAATACTGCACACCAAGAGTTCGAGTTCCACTTAGGGCCGTCCGGTCCAAAATGGCATGACCAGGGAATGAGTCAGTCAATCGACCGGATAACTCTCTCACAAACTCGAGTTTAGTCTGGCTTCCCGTGAGACACTTTAGTTTGCTACTTAGAATGTGAAGCAATTTTGGCATGCAACGAACTGACCAAACCTCAGAGGAACAAAAACACACACAACAAAACGAACAACAAGCACACAAAACATCCCTGCAGCTCAGTGTCATGGTTGAGTCCTATGCACCCAATTTGCTTTGCTTGGCTGCGCGTGGGCTGCGGCGGGTCGGGCGGTCGGCCATGCGTGTGGCCGAATCCTTCGGTATGTTCCATGTCCCCTGAGGCCGAGCGTTCTGGAGAACGCGTTCCGGCTCCGCGGTCGTACGACCGGAGCCGCGGCGGAGAAAGCGAGCCGACCCGAAGAAGTGAACGGACACACGCTTCCGATCGCCGACGCGCGAAACCAACTCATGTCCATCGAGCCGGGAACTTCACGGGAATTCGTGCCCCTTCAACCACCGCGGCAGGCTCAATCCTTCCGCGTTGCCGCCCCCAACCACTGCTGCAAGGTTGGCTGTCCAAAAAGCTGCCAGGTGGCTGAAGTGCTGCTCGTCGGCGCCTGGATGCGCTTGGTCTCCCACTGTCTCGGAGTTCGCCGGCTCACAGGACCCCAACAAACCGCACCTCGTCCAGTTCATGTATCCCTCAACTCGACCAAACGATCTCCAACGACCACTTGACGTCCGTTTTAAGGTCTACAGGAGTCTACAGAGTCTACAGTTTTCCCACTTCCCCGGTCCTTCGTTCTTCGAATCGACCAAGTACCTTTATTTCCGATGAGTCGAAGCTAACAACAACGAGCAGGCCGAGCGAACAAGTCACTCCCAAGTGACTCCCATTGTTCCACTTAATCAGGATCCGTGGAACAACTGGAGCAACAACAAATGAATGTTTTTTTGGAAGTGGCAACAAGTTGTCCCATTGGACGACCGTGTTCCCTCTACCAAACCGTTTTTCCAGATCCATGATGATTCCAGGGGGTGAGTGTAATAGAAAAAGGATAACACAAAGGAACCTACTAGCAGTGGCCTCCAACCTAATAGCGTTTTCCACTTCGATGATGCCAGGGAGTGAGCGTAACTCTTTCGGAAAACGATGCCTGGGACGTGCTGGAGCGGCTGATCGTTGTGCTGTCATTGCTCTGGTTGCTTTGGTTCCTTGGTCCGAACGGGCAAGGCGCTCGAAAAAGACGGCGCTCGTATGACGGTCAGGGCCTAAGCCTCAGAATACATCAGAATACCATTCAAACACGCAAACAAGTTTAAAGTAAAAAACAAAGCACACATACCATACTGGACTACCCTGCACTACTTAGGGATCTCCCCCAAACAGGACACCCATTGGATGGTCCAGGCCGGTATATTTGTTTTTCCTGTATTTACATGAAGAATCTTGAATGCCCTCAACTCTTGCACGTGGCTTCAATGAAAGTGGAGGATCCAAAAGTACTCCCTTCACAAGGCGATTCCAGAAGTGCACGTGCCATCACACGACCGTGCCATCTGCAGGCTTCTTGAGACGACTTCTTCCTTCCTCTCTCCCAAACCAACTCCAAGCTTCTCCATTCTGTCTACCAGTGCCGCTGCGCCGTGCTACCGCTCACTCCCATCGTGCGGGTGCTGCCGCGGGAAGGGGGAACCCGGTTCCGCAGCACCCCGGCGACTGGAAGGACTGGCACTCGAGCTATTTTCCCCGTCAGGTCTCTTTCAATCGACCGTGGCAGCGCTGAACTGGAACTACGTCCTTGAGTCCTTTGCTTCCAACAAAAAGGGTCAAGAAGGATCCTTACAAAGGATTACGTGAAGTGGAATGATGTGGAAAAGCGTGAGGAGAATCTCCGATGCAGGCTCGTTTAGAACTAACTGTGCAAAGCTCTCTTCCAACATCTTCATGTGATCAGAGCCACAACAGCTGGGTTCGAATCCCGACTGGTCATCTGGACAACATATAGCAAACAGGTCTGGACAGGAATAAAACGACATCGATCGAACATCACATCTGAACGTGCATGAAGCATAAGCAAAGCAAATCGTATCTCATCATACGGGAGTCAAAGGTTTGAACACAGCGTCTCAAAGGTTTATATGATGCGCACGACGGCAAATTGCTTGCATGTCAAACTGGATGCAGTGTTCAGTAGGAACTTCTGTTAGTGTTCACAGGCCTGGAGAAAGCCGTCCCAGACCGTCTCACACCGTCCCCATCAGATGACAGGATCCCGAAACCCGGTGCCCGGAACCCCGCTGAATGCGCACTTCTTGCGCCTTGCGCGCGCTTTTGCGCGCGCCACCTGCGTCCCCCGGGGTTGCCCCGCTTAACTCAGAATGCAGCACGCACGATCACCCTTCGCCGATCGAGCTGAGACTTTGGCCTGCCCAGACGGCGCGGATTCGATGCGGCAACCCCAGGTCTCGTGGCTGATGGACCAGGGGACCAGGTCATTCTTCAAGTCAAGGATAGTCCAGGTGTCACTGGTGTGACATGGTGTGACCCACGGAATTCAAATCGAGTGGGATGCAAATGAGTGCCGGGTCCTTGGTGGAGGTGGAAACAATGCTCGCCTTTCTCTGGGCAGGTGCCACGTGCGAAACACCATCGGCATGTCTTGGCGAACGAGGCACCTCTGCAACTGCAACAGCCCTATTGGCTTTGAGAGCTTCCTCGATCTGCCATAGTACCTGATGGACTCAGGTGAGGTTTCACCACCGAAGTGGGCAACGTGACACGCGCCGCTATCTGACATTCGTTTAAAAATCATGTTTAGTCTCATGGAGATTGGATCATATTGGATCCTCCGTGTTTTCTCTCTCACCACTTGCTTCTCTCACCACTTGGTCAGGTTTTCATCGCGTGATCTAAGCTCTGAGTGGTCCATTTGGGCCAACCGGAGCCGTCCGCGGATGGCCTCGGCGCTGATGTCATTCCCCAACAGGTTCACGTTGGTGATCGATCGGTTCTGTCGCAGCGCCTCTATGAGGGCCTCAAAGGTGCGAGAGCTGAGAGCATCGAACCCTTAAGCGGTTGCAAGCAGGTCTCGTCTTTGTTCAATCTGTGCAGGGTGTGGGTCAGTCTTCAGCCTCTGCCAGCCTGGGTTTCATGTTTCACCTCTTCTTTGGAGTCCATCAGTGTCACAGAAAGGCGACACGCTGGCGACACGCCTTGGCACCCTCATCGGTGATGCCGTTGTAGCCAAGATCAATCTTGGTCACGGATCGGTACTGGCGCAAAGCTGCAGCCAAGACCTGCATCAGCAGAACAGTTGGACGACAAGCGAATCGCGCATGATTCGCTGCATGAAACACGATTCGTGCCCTTTCTTTGCTACCTGCTACCTTTGACTTCAGGTAAAACGGCACCCGGAGCCTCGATCATGGAATTTTTCTACACACACACGCCCCGAACCACCCGAGAAAGAGAACCCCGCGACCTGTCGGTGTCACGAGAGGTCAGCTTGATGTCAGTGCGCCTTGGCACCTTCATCCTTGATCTCACCGCCCCAAAGATGGATCTGGGTGGCCACCTGGTGCTTTCCCAGAGCCTCCGCGAAGGCCTGCAAGAGGGCGTGCACATGGTCATCAACTAAGTAACGTTACACAATTAAACGTCTTATGATACTTCTTATGATATATCTGTTTTTCTTCTCTTGTGGGCTGCAGGAAGGGGCATGGGATAGTCCAAACCCGGTCGTGAAACTGCTGTTCTCTTTGCGCAAATGCATGTTCCTTGGGGGGCCCAAATGGCAAAAGCAGCCTGCAGCCACAAGTTGTAACTCCTCAGTGGACACTCCACTTTTTGGGGGGGCATCCTTTGACCTCCAACGCCGTTGGCCTATAGCATCTGCATGCATCTGCCATCTCGTTAGTGCCCTTGTTTTTGGAAGTCATAGCAGGGTGCCATCTACGCGGTGCTTGGATGTGGTGGACTCTTCTTAGGTCACAATGGGTCATGTTCACATCGCATCCTCTCACCAGCTCCCCACGCCCCAATCCGAGCTCCCACGCCTTGAACTCCGGATTCGCCGAGGCGCCGGGATTCGTGAGGTCCTTGGCCCGTGGGGGTCGGCGGAACGGACTGAGCCGACACGTCCTGCCGTGGGCAGGAAGGCCACATCTGGCGACCACGGGTGTGGGGCGCAAAAGGACGGTGGGCGGTCGGAGGTGCCAAATGGTGGGACTTGTGTATCTTGTGTTATTGCTTCTACTAGTAACAAGTGCCACGCTAGTAGTAACAAGTGCCTTACTAGTAGTAACAAAAAGCTTTTAGAATTAAAATAGAATTAAAAATAGCTTCTTGTTACTACTAGTAAGGCACTTGTTACGAGTAGCGATGCACTTGTTCCTAGTAGCTTAAATAGCTACTACTGACAGTCAGTGTAGTGTGAGTCAAGATGTGCCAACATACACACAATTCACAAGGGCAAGCCTTGTGCCAATGTGTCTGCGATGTATTATTTTCATCCAATTGATGTGATGTCTTGCTCAAGGCACAGTCTTTCTAGGACGCTCATATGAAAAACACCTCCCGCTGCAAAGTCGACAACACCAGTCATGAATAGCCAGGAGCTTTGGTTCAAGAGATTCCAAACATCACAAACATTACACCACACCAAGCAATACGCCCCAAAAAGAATGCCTTTAACTTTGAAACTATAAGACTGGTTGCCACAGACTTCTTGGTCTTCTCCTCATCGCTCTTGGTCGCCTCATCGCTCGGCCCGCTCGCTGCGCTCGCGAAGCGCGCCTCTCGCCCGGTTCGCCCGGTTCGCTCGCCCGTCGCACCCGGGAAGAAGCGAGGCTCTCGGCAGGTTGGCAGCTCGTTATTGAACGCAACAAGGGTCCGCACCCCTAAGGCGATTGAAGCGTTTTTTTCCATCTTTAATTGAGCTTCTGCCGGGTCAGGTGCCGCCCAAATCGGCGAGATTCGGCTAGAATGTCAGGAGCGGCTTTCGGCCAGTCAAGGCCTTTCAAGCACTGTCACCAGCGCCAATTGACAAAACATTCCCATTGTGGCGTCGGCCTTCCCAAACGGTTCAGGCCCGCCTGCAAGAATGAGCTAGGCAGCGGCAATGCACCTGCCGACGAAAGACATGAGACTGGCCGCGACTCGCCGACTACGGGGAGTTCTTTGGCTCGGGAGGCCCTAGAGCCATACTCTTTCTTGTTGCAAGATGGTTCGTGCAAGTCTGCCAGCAAACCCTACTCGCCTAATATCTTTGGTTCTTCTGGCTTGTGAGCGCACACTGGTGGGACTTGGCAATCAAGCTTGGGTAATGAATGGCCAGGTTTGCCATGATAAGGCACTAGATCCCCCCAAACCAAGAAACCGGAGTCATGCACACGTCATGCACATGTCATGCCGCATAGGGCAGCCTCATGGAGTTCCTGGAGCCGGAACATCTCCCCAAGGCCCCCAAACTGGACAACGCGGCTCCATGTCCGACCGACTCAGTTTCGGCCACCCAAACGCCCCAAAAAACACGCCCCAACTCGGAGAACATGGTTCGCGGCTTTCTACTCGGATTCGCCTTTGGCAAGCTGCTGCCCATCTGTGGCTTCATATGTGCAATATGCAACTGGCCGTGCTCTGACCTCGGGGGCCCCGGATCCCACGTGAGCGATGGGGAAAAGAACACCGGCTCTTGAAGGATCCATCTCAGACCAGTGTTTCTTCGTCTTGTTGCTTCTATGTTAATATGTTTCATATATATATATATATGTTTTTAAATATGTTTTTTGGGTCTATCCTACTACCTGTAACAGTGGATGATGATGGTTAGCTTGCAGGCCTTGTTTAAAAAGGATTACTGTATTTGTTTGTTTACTGACTGTTACAGGTAATAGGGCAAACCCTATATATTATATACTATACAGGTCCAAGAAGACCTTCCCCTTCCAAAATGGGTTGTCTTGTGCCCACGGCCCATCCAGCCCATCCCACTACCCAGGTGGCCACGGCCATTCTGAGCTACCCCACCACCTCCTGCGATGCACCTGGAGGTAGTACAGCCGTTGACCGTTGACTGCTGGGCAACCGCTTTGAAGTAAAACAATGTAAACACCTCTAAATGGTTGGCATCCTCCCATCCTTTGGCCTCCTTCAAGTTCGCAATGCTTAATTTAGGCTTTGCAGCTTTGCAATCATCCGCTCTCCAACAATGGGAGAGGAAGAAAGGTTTCGTGGGAGGTTTCAATGCACAGAGGCCACATGGGGCCTGCAAAGAAAACCATTGAACATGACCAGCAACATTCTCTTTTGGCCCAGTTGCTGGAGTCTTTGGTGCAGCACGGTAGGTTGTCACATCCCGCTGACTGACCCATGGCAAGGGTGAAACATCTATCTTTGTCGCTGAACAGGTTTGCGATCATGTAGCAGCCTTGACAAGATTCTCAGGTCAGACCGGAAAACACGTGGCAACTGTCTATTCCGCATGTGTGCTGAAGACTTGTGCTGAACAATCTGACGTGGAATCCAAAATGATTCGCATCAGTCGCGACTCGCAAAACCGAAGGACACATCGAATGGGTCGCATGTGCAACAACTGACCGAAGGGGCGAGATCAATTTGCCCACCTGACTTGCAGCAGCCTTCCTCAAGGCCATGGTTGCATCGACTCATAATGTTGTATCTACCTAAAAACTATTCTGACCTACTCACTATTCTCTGTTGAATGTCCCACTTCACATATTTCGTGTGCACAACCTGCCGTCGCCTGCCGTCGCCACATCTTTCGTCGCGTCACCTCTTTCGTCGAGCTCCCTCGCCGCGTCGCGGAGCTCGCCACGTCGCGCGGCCCCCGTCGCGCGGCCCGCGGCGCGGAGCTCGCCGTGACACGTGACACGCGGAACTCAGTGAGACCACTATAGGTCCGCTCCGCCGGCTGCTCCTCTCGATCGAGTTCCTCGAGGAGTTCCTCGCGCGTGAAGACGAAAGCAACCAGCTTGCGCGTTGAAATGAAGACAGTAGATACTAGTAGCTTCTTAGTTATCAGCACAAGGAACCTAGTAGGAATGGCCTCCACCCGAATAGCGATCGCCCCAGATCCAAGAAGGGGCCCATGTGAGTTGTGTTTTATTTTTGGGGTGGTGTGGGGCTTATACACGGGGTCTGTACCTACGCGGGTGGGTGCCTACGCCTGGGCTCCCCTCTCAAGCAAATGCCTACGAGAGGGGTTCTCTTTGTTAGGTGCCTACGCGGGATGCCTACGCAGGGTACTGTCACCAACTTTAGTCACATCAGGTGACTCGAAAAGAGCTACATAATCCGCAAGTAGTGGCCCGATGCGACCGGGTCACATCAGGTTCCTGTTTACAAGGCGTTTACAGCTTTGCTACCGATGGCCAGATAGATTTTGTATCAAGCCGATCCAATTACAGTGTGGAAGCAGCAGCACATAAACAGCGCACAACAAGCAGCAAACAAACAGCAGAAAACAAGAGGCAGCAGCAGCAGCCAAGCAGTAGCAGCAGCCAATAGCTTCTTGCCTACGCGCTGCTTCCGCGAGCGCCTACGCGGGGCCTACGCGAAAATAGGTCCATTGATCATGGTACCAACAGGGTGCGCACAGTTGTAGCTCAAGAGCCGGTGTGCCAGACCAAGCACGATCAAGCTTTTGACCTCAAAAACCAATGTGCCCCCATAGCTTCGACAAACAAACTTCAAACATCCACTGTAGCCATGTCGTTACAATTCATTTTCATTTTCCTTCCCCACTGGAATTTGCAAGCACGTGTCAAGTTAAACAACTACAAGCCAACATTATCTTTCCCCAAGACCCTTGAACAACTTTTAAAGAAGTCTGAATAAGAAAATTCAGGCTTTCATGAAAAGGGTGCCTACGCAAGATGGCCGACGCAAATCTTTCAACACCCACCTATGCAAAATGCTTACACGACGCCTACGCCCCAAGCAGAACAGCCTCCGCGACTTCTCAACAGTTCCCTTTTTGTATAAACCTAATCATTTGCAAAAAACGTGGCTCATGTGTCTCTTCCCTTTTCCCTCTTCAAATGCCATTTCAGAAAAACAATGAAAGGCCTATGATTCTCTTGAACCTTTATGATTGAAAAATTGAACGCCTAGAATAAGACTATTCTTTAGGGATGAGCAGATTACAAAAGCCATCAATAGACTGATACAAACACAAAGAAACATAATACCGAATCATAAATGAACCACCACGAACTAATAAGAGCGACGCAAAATAGATTTACAATTCTAGGAATTTACTCAGGGTTTCTTTGGTTTCACTCGCTATTGGTTGTTTGAAAGGCAAGCAGTCAACCGATCAAAACTGATCATTTGTGCCATTTTTTGCTGTGTTGATTTGTCATTTTCTGTGGGTTGCTGAAGTGGCGTGTCATTTTTGTCATTGCTGTGTAATTTTGCGTCATTTGTTCTGAGTGAAAATCACCCCCACGTCCGTTTCTTGTGAAAATGGGCCGGAAATGGTTGAAGTGTGACCTATAAGATCACTGAGTCAACAATGACATAAAAATGATTCAAAAAAACACAAGAATTCAACAAATGCAAGAAAAATGACTCAAACATGACTAAACCACAATTTGGCCAATCCAGCTTCCTCCCACCCTTGCCCGTGTGTAGACAACACCTCAAGAGATGACAGAAAATGACAAAAAATAATCAACTGGCAATGCTTTGCAACTTTCTCTGGAAGGTTGCGCAGGTACAGGAAAAACTGGTCGCCTTCAGCAATGCGAAGGTCAATCAAATGCCTTGCAATGAGGGAAGCTTCCAACATATTGCGGTAAGCGGCACTCTCAGTCTCCACTTCCCGCAGGTTGTCAACAATTGTCTCCACTGCGGGCTTCTTCGCCGAAGAACGTAAGGCTAGTTCACGGTAATGCAAAAACTGACTCAAAACGCCGTATACAAATGATTCAAGACTGACACACCAAACGATTGCCCGAAGAAAAGACAAGGCCACATGACCAAAAATGACAAGAATATGAAATCCACAATCACTTGACAATCCTCAGTACCTTCTAGAAAGAAACTCATAACACCCGCCAACCCGCCTCACATCAACTGAACGCACTGACCAAATCACGCGCGCACGCACCGTGCGCATGCGCACGCGCACGCACACCCGCCCGTCCAGCGCACGCCTGCCCGCCCGCACACACTCACTCAGTCACCCACTCACTCAGTCAGTCGGTTAGTCAGCCAGCCTGTCAGTCACCCACACCAGCAACACAGTCACTCCCACACTCACACAACAATATATCTTCACCATCGCTCCTCACCCGTCTTCCTTCCACAATTTTACGGCCACTCACCCCGACCCTCTGTGATAATTAATTGCTGGGTGTGCGACCTCTCCACCACCTCTTGATTGTTTCTCAAGTAGACATGACTATAGCTTCATCCAAGGTAGACAGGGAAGATGCCAAGTATTTTCTTTATCCGACTTAAGATTCTCGATAAAATTGACCAAAAAAATTGTCGGAAAAAGGCAAATTGCGAAAATAGTTCGTGGGTCACCCCTCCAAGTAATTTTTCAGTGGGGGGGGTCATAGTTCATCTCACACCAGCCCACTCAAGACTCAACTCACCACAGCTCATCTCACACCAGCCCACTCAACTCACCTCAGCTCATCTCACAGTAGCCCACCCAACTCACCCCCACTCATCTCACAGCAGCCCACTCGACTCACCCCAGTTCAACTCACACCAGCCCACTCAACTCACCCCCGCTCATCTCACACCAGCCCACTCAACTCACACCGGTTCATCTCACAGCAACCCCCTTAACTCACCCCGCTCATCTCACACCAGCCCACTCAACTCACACCGGCTCATCTCACTCCGACTCATCCCACACCCGCTTCTCGCCCCACTTCTCGCACGCCAGCTCACCTCACGCCATTACATCTCAAACAGACTCATCTCACACCCGCACAACTCACACCAACACTAACCACTAAAACTGACCCCACACCAACTGAATGCACTGACCAAATCACGCCCGCACACGCACGTCCGGCACACGCCCACCAGCCCGCCTGCACTCAGTCACTCACTCACACACTCACTCACTGAGTCAGCCAGTCAGCCACCAGTCACGCGACTCCCGCACACAACCCCCCCTTAAAAAAAAATATATATATCTATGTTGGGCGATGGCAGCCATACATGGCCAACCATCAAATAATTTTTTTGTGAAAAAAAAGTGAAAAAAAGCAAAATAAAAGCAAATGAAAATGCAAAAACAAAGCAAAAACAAAGCAAAAAGCAAAAACAAAGCAAAACAAAAAGCGAAAAAAAAAAAAGCGAAAATAAAGCGAA
>CAXAMN010001281.1:213176-225654 GCA_963970005.1 Durusdinium trenchii | reverse complement strand
TTTTGCTTTATAAAGCTATTTTGGCTCCTTGTATCTATGGCTGGCGTGCCCGACATAAATATATATATATATACATATCATGTTCACGATCGCCCTTCACCCGTCTTCCTTCCACTATTTTACCGCCACTTGTTACAAGCACGCGGGCTTCACATGTGGGGGACTTTGTTGCCCTCCTACCTTGAGACCGCCTCCATGCCAGTCGTACCTTGCCACCAGGCCACGCCCCGCTCACCCAGCTGCTCTGGCTGGGGCGAGGAGCACGTCCCCTGCAGCCACCCCTCCAAAACTCAGTGGTTGGGCGTGTCTGGGGCTCATGGCCTGCCGACTTGACATGAACCTGTGGCCCCGCTGAGAGGTTGAATGAAAGGTGACAGGATGTGAGGCGAGCGCTGCCTGCCACCAACTCGACCCCAGCGGCGGCGACGGGGGCGGGGTAACCGGCTCTGGCTTCATCATCTTGCTCGAGCAGCTAAAATGGCGGTGGTCAAATCGTGAGCGTGAAGCGCATCAACCGACCAAAATGTCAGGTCATCCAATCAAATACCCAAGTAGCAAATTGGAACAGCATGTCGCAAACACCATAAAACTACCAAAAAACCTCTTGCAATGGTTGTGCCCGGTAAGACCTTGTTGGGACAAGCATCAGCAAAGCAAAACTTGGGCAAATATGGCCCAAGAGTGACACGGTCTGGGTCAACAAACTCAAATGCAAATGGACACATCAAGGAAGCTAAAGGAAGCCACTGGCAAATGCGCCAACTAACTCTGTGGAGGTGACAGCTGGATCGCAAGTCCTCCTAGGAATTTTAAGCATGCCCAGAATGAGGGCAAAGGAGCACCTTCTCACTAGTGGGCATCTGGGCTAGGTGGGACCGAGTCAGTCTCTTCATGTTGATGTCTTGCCATTATGTGAGGCCCGCTGTTCTTTCTCTAATATTATGTGGTACGATTGTTTTGCGCTCAGCTGTCCAGACTCCGGACTGAGGGGGGTGCACAACCCTATGCGTAAGAGGAAGACATTGTTGTGGCAGGAATGAATGCACCCCGCTGCTGACACTGACAGCATCTAGAATCTAGAATACAGCGTAAGAGACAAACCAATTGACGAGGACCCTGGGGAAAATGCTGGGCGGCTTGCGATCAACCCGGAACTAAATCAGCAACGAAGACGATGAAGTTCAATCATTTATGCTGCAAAAACCCAGTACTATCGATTGGATCTCGTGCCTCCCCAAGTAGTTCCATATGACCCAGCTGAAACACCCATCGCCTGCGAAGGAGGCACATGATGCACATGTTCAAAGGCTTATCGTGGTGATCGGCCGTACATCATGCTACTCTTGAAAAGACATCAGCTATCAGTAGCAGCTACCGATCATGTGTATTTTGTATATTCAATGTATTGCATTTCCTGTCCTGCAATGAACTCCGGCTGTCTCCATCTAGGGGTGCCAGAGTGACTACATGGTACTAGAATCTCTGGAGGTCTCTACCAGTTTTGTGGCCAAGTGGTTGAGGGGCACCTTGGGTTGATCATCTGATATCAGCAAGCTGCCTCAAAGTTTGTCTATGGAAGCCATGGACGTCAGACCAAGCCCGCGCAAAGGCATCGAACTCATCCAAGGGGTTCAGTGCCATGTCTCTGGCGATGTCAGCCTTAACGAAACATGACGTGAAGTGCCATCTCAAGGGCGCACCTACCTGACCTACCTGGCACCTCCCATATCCAAACAAAACAACCATAGATCGTCAGCTCCTTTTAACCTGCTGGGGTGGAACTGCGGGCTCTGGTCTTAATGCCTGGATCATGAAGGAAGCATATATATATATATAATATGCATAGATCACCAAAGCTGGGGAAAGGACGCGGGTCCACCTCTGACTTGACTGTCGCAGCTCAACAAGCTGCGGTTGAATCAAAGAAACTCTTAAGAAGATGGCATCCGGACTCGCAATGTCCATCAAAATGTCTTCTGGGGCAAGTTGACAAACCTCAGCTCACCAATTTCAGCATACAGCTGTGACAGCTGTGAGCTGCAGTTTTTTCACAGAAGAAACTGCTTCTAGAGGGACCTTTCCGCAGTTGTCCACTTTCCGACTTTTCTCCTTCATTGACCCTTGCCACTGGTCCCTGTAATGAATCACGGCCCCTTCCCTTCTAGCAGAAACACTTTTAATCTGCCAAGCGTCAAGGTAAGAGAGAGAGACACACCTGCGATGGAAGCATTGATGGGCAGCTTCCCTGAGAAAACTCCAAGCAGTTCCACACGGCAAAACACGACACAGAAATGACATATTAGATTCGTTAGATTGAGCAAATTGGAGCCTTAGGCTTCCTTCCCTTACACATAATCAGACTTTCCCAGCTCAACCGTGAGCATTCAACCTTCTGCCATGGTGGAAGTGGGAACCTGCCGACCAGTTGCCAGTGTCCCAATCACTTGGGCCGAAGCACGGTGAGTCCAGCAAAGCAAATTGCAAAAGATTTCCACTTGAAGAATCCTTCCTTTCTAGCAGACACTTCTTAATCTGCTGATTCTGAATCGAAACCCTTGAGCAAACCGAGGAAGATTCACTCTGCGCTTTGCCTCGGCGTTGTTCTACCATGTTCTACCATGAAATCCGAGAAAAGGGTCTCCAAACTTTGGTAAACTTGAACAACTTGCCCTGCCTCAACTGACTTGTGGACAGCTGCAGCATGTGAAGCACCACTCGACGGCCTCCCGGTCATGAGAACCTAAAGAATGGTTGGCATACGCTGGCATCGATGCGCCCTGCAACAAAACAGAACTCACAAAGCAGCGCGTTTGGGTGAAATGCCTCGCAAAGGTCTTCCCAGAATTGCCACGTCCTCCGTTGCTGTTGCGCGGCCTGGCATATTCAGACTGGTTGCCCAATGAATGAATATGCATCTTGGATCATCTTCGAGCGTACATCGAAACATATCGAAACCAGTCCACGAAACCGTCCTTGGTCTTTATTTGAACTGTGGTATGATATCATGGGCACAGGGAGGGAAGTGCTAAAACCAACGGCCCAAAACGTTGCTCAAACCAAAGCCATGGGCAATCATGAACCCATGGCCATCCCATGGCCTTGCGGTGAAACGCGTCTGCTGCTTCCAAGGTGGCCAATGCCCTGAACTGCTGCACCGATGGCTGAGCAGGCACGTTCCGTGGGGGATCAGGGACAACCCAACCCAGGAGTTGGATTTCCACTGCCATTGGCGAGGCGTAGCAGCAGAGGCAGACAGAAAAACTCCAATGTTTCTGTTTGGTGGATGACGGTGCATGCGTGCTGCTGCAAGATAGCGTACTGCAAACATGGTGCATGTGTGCTGCTGGCGCATCCTCCGATTGAGCTGCAAACATCGATTGCAATGACAATGAGAATCGCCCTCTATTCTGGTAGCATCTCAGTCTCCACTTAGAGGCAGTTCATGGATTGTCTGGCCCAGTTCACGTGACAAAAGATTGAAGTCAACAACAGCTGGACGCTCCGCTGTTGCAGAGTGAGTTTTGAAGAATCTACAATACATGCATCACTGCATCACATTGTGGCCCCAAACCACCGCACGTGCGCTTTGCGTGCCTTTTTGATCAAACATTAGTCGCATTAGCTTTCCTCTGCGCAGCATCCACACGTCCACGCGAAGAGGCGGTGTGCTGTTCAGATGCTGTGAGACCACCACCAGCTTGGTCATATTTGAGGTAAAGCGCCCTCTCAAAACTCTCGTTGCCTTAGTGCGAAGTCACAGAGTTGGAAATCAGATCATAGACATATATAGATCATTGAACCAGTCCGTTTCTCATCCTTTCTCACTTCACCTCCACACGCTGTGCGACCGGTCAGAGTCTTGGCTCAGGCACTGACGCTGACACTTCCGGTGGTCCAGAGCCATGGAAAGGACGCCCTGAGGAGATGCTTCCAACGTGTCTTCATCATGATTGCCAATGACCATGGGTTTGGACGCCGTTCTTCCACTCTATGTCACTGTGCTAACTCATGTCACCTGACGAATAGGTTGATAGATGTTGATAATGACAGAAGTGGAGGTGCCAGGTGGTGCCCTTCTTTAAGCCAGCCAAAACTCTCAAACTTCAACCTTGGAGTCCACCATTAGTTGGCTACTTCCACTGCATCACACCACTGGGACTTCATTTGAGCAGGCATGTGCTGAAGGCAGCTCATCAATCCAAACAACGTGACAACTGGATCTACCACAGCAGGAAACTCTAACGGCGGCCTGCCTGATTGAAAGGCATCCGAGAAAGCTCTGCTGAAGAGGATCGCCGAAAGCGTTGACGTCGTCGGCTTACACGGTCAGCGTGAAGGGCATCAACCGACCAAGATGTGAAGTCATCCAGTTCGACAAGAAGTCAAAGACCTGGCGCCATGAAGTGTCCAATGCGGTACGTTTAGCCAACGTTACATCCAACAAGGTGGGTGTAATTGAACCGTAAGCATGAGAAATATTAAGTGACAAATTGGAACAAAATGTCACAAACACCCCCAAAAACCTGTTACAATGAGTGTGCTCTTGTGAAACCATCCAGAAAACAAGGGGCCACATCAGGCATCAGAACCACACACGGTGCGAAATCTGCCAAGATGTTTGCTGATTGTCTACTGGGTCTACCATGTTTGGACCCCGCTGATGTGACATGTTCATCGGGGGGAATCGGCCATAGCAGAAACAAGCAACCACCCACCAAGCGGCGTGTGAGAGAGTGCCACTTGCAGCTTCTGGAAGACCCCCAGTTCCACACTGGAATCTGCTCCTCCTAGTTGCCTCCAAGAGCGAATCACAAAAGGAAAAACAAAGCAAACAGATTGAAGATTGACCAAATCATACCAAAGCCTCCTTGTGCTAAAAACCCGCAGTGAAGAAACACTTGCCTAGGCAATAGTGAACAGCCTTCCATATTCTCCACCCTATGAACTGGGAGCGGCAACTTCCACCTTACCAATCCCAATCCCCTTTGACCCATGCACCATCCTCACCTGGCCGCCAAGCACATGTTTGGCTGAAACCCAGTGGCTGGCCTCGAACTTCAAAACATATAAGCCATGAGCATGTTTCACAACATGTAGTCATCGAATCGCATTGAAATGCACTATCATGCCACATTCCTTCAGTCACTCGGCCTTCACTGGATCCTTCTGTTTCGACACGGTGTTGGGAGGGAGAGGACCGCCATGGATACCACGGCCTCCTGACGGACTGAGCAGCGTCCGAGTTTGGCCAAGGACTCAGTCCGTGACCCGACAGTGACTGTGCCTGTGATAGGCCTTCCGGCATGAAGAAGTCGTCCACGAAGAACTCGACAACGATTTTCCAGGAACACTTGGCTGCCGTCAGTACCATTACGATGGTGGGTACAGCAGATACCACGGAGGTCAGCGTCGTCGACGCTGCCGCTGCTGTGGATGCCGCAGCTGCGGTCGATGCAGCAGCTGTCGCCGCCGCGGTTGTTGCAGCGGCCACGCCTCCGGCCGATGCCGCTGCTCCAGGAGCTGCTGCGGCTGTTGCTGCAACCGCAAACGCACATTCCAGCAACATAGCTGAACGGCTGAAGTTCCAACTAAAGACAACATTTCCGACATGAAACCATTCGAAGTGGTTGTCCATGGTTGTCCAGTGCATTGCAACAATGCAATTTTGTGTGATTTCCCGTGACAACACAAGTCTCTTGAGCTGACTGTGCTGCAACAATCCGTTTGCTGGAAGTTCGGACACCCCTTAACAGCTAAGGGGCGGAAAAATAGACACCCCTTGGAGGGTCCTGGCAAGCTTGCAATATCTTGCATTATCTTGCAATAGTAATTAAGCTGCATGATCTCACATCTGGCCCCTTCGGCAGAGACGAGCGAACTGCCTTATTTTCAGCTGCCGCGAGCGGCGCAGCTGCGGTCGTGCCACTTGCGTAGCTCATCCCTAGCTCATCCCGCCCATCACTGGCCCGAAAGCTGGCCCCAAGGCTTCGGTGCGCGAAGGCGACCCACTCAGACTCGACCACTACCACGATGCCGCCTTCGCCACCTGCGATGTGCGATGCCACGCGCGGTCCATCAGCTTCAACTCATGTCACTATGCACTATGTCATGATAGTGAGAAGAGGTGCAAGTCAACCACTATCACTGATAGATGATAGCGAGAGAAGTGGAGGTGCCTGGAGGTGCCTGGAGGTGCCTGGTGGCGCCCTTCTTTAGTTCACCTAGTTGGCTACTTCCACTTCATCACACCAGAAAACTCGAACGGCGGCCTGCCTGATTGCGTCCATCCGAGAGGTCAGCTGCGCTGCAAAGGATCGCTGAAAGCGTTGACGTCCAATCGGTGGTCAAATGGTCAGCGTGAAGGGCATCAATCGACCAAGGTGTGAAGTCATCCAGTTCGACAAGAAGTCAAAGACCTGGCGCCATGAAATGTCCAAAGGAACTGGTACGTTTAGCCAACACATCCCACAAGGTGGATGTAACAGTAAGCATGAGAAATACTAAGTATAGATCTAAGTGGCAAATTAGAACAACATGTCACAAACAGTTGTGTTCGGTGAGACCTGGTTGGGACAGACATCACACAAAGCAAAATTGGGCAAATGTGGCCTAAGAGTGACACGAAGTGGTCAACAAACTCAAATACAAATGGATGTACACATAAGGGAAGCTGAAGGAAGCCATGGGCAAGATACCAACTAACTCTCTCCACGTTGAGGCGAAATGTAGGCATCTGGTCCAGGTGGGGCCGAGTCAGTCCCTTCATTGTGCGAGTTTTTTGCGCTCAGCTGTTCAGACTGAGGGGGGTGCACAAATCTTGTGCGTGAGAAGAAGACATGTTACTAGATTTATGTTAAGCAATGGCAGCCATACATGACCAATCATCAAATAACCATATTTGTGAACAAAATGCGAAAATAAAGCGAACACAATGTGAAAATAAAGCGAACAATGTGAAAAAAACGCAACAACACGCGCAAAACTACATTGCTGTTTGTTTGCTCTACTTTTGCTGTTGTTTTTTTTGCTGTGTTGTTGCTTTAAAATGTTATTTTGGCTCCTTGTATCTATGGCTGGCGTGCCGAACGTAATACTATACATGTTGTGGGAATGAATGCACCGTGCTGACAGATCTGACAGCATCGACAGCATACAGAGTGCGCAAGAGACAGAGCAATGCGAATTGCTGATAATTTATAAGTCTGACAAGGGCTTTTCAGCCTGTCGCTGCACGGAAATGGTTGAAGAGGACCCCGGGGAAAATGCTGGGCCTTGCGTTCAACCCGGAACTAAATCAGCAACGAATCAAGACGATGAAGTTCGATGCTGCAAAAACCCGGCACTTTTGATTGGAGCCTGGCCTCCCCAAGTAGCTCCACTTCGTCCAGCTCAAACACCCATCGCCTGCTAAGGAGGCACATGATTATGCAATTGTAAAATACGTCAGCTACCAGTAGCAGCTACCGATCATGTGTAATTTGTGTATCCAATGGATTCCGGCAGTCTTGCGGTCCATCTAGGGTGCCAGTTTTGTGGCTACATTGACTACATGGTACTAGAAGTCTCTGGAGGTCTCTACCAGTTTTGTGGCCAAGTGGTTGAGGGGCACCTTGGGTTGATCATCTGATATCAGCAAGCTGCCTCAAAGTTTGTCTATGGAAGCCATGGACGTCAGACCAAGCCCGCGCAAAGGCATCGAACTCATCCAAGGGGTTCAGTGCCATGTCTCTGGCGATGTCAGCCTTAATGAAACATGGCGTGAAACAATCTCAAGGGCGCGCCTACCTCCAACATCCAAAGCACAAAGCCTCTCTGATCCTCCGTGTTTAATATAGATCCTCAGCTCATGTACGATAGGTTTTGCCTCAGCTCATGCTGCTAGTTGCTAGTGAGTTGCCTGGTCTAAATGGTTTGGGTCTTTTTGGAACCTCGAATTCTAAGAGGATGACCGAAATGATGACCCCTGGGGCGAGGACGTGACCGGGGCAACGGAGAAAAACCACCCGCTCTCGACCGCTCCGAGCTCCGAGCTCCCGTTGGATCAAAGAAACTCTTAGGAAGATGGCATCCGGGCTCGCAATGTCCATCAAGACGTATTCTGGGGCAAGTTGACGAACCTCAGCTCACCATACTTGCAGCATACTGCCGAAGAAACTGCGTTTCACGGAAGAAACTGCCGAGGCAAGTCACCGTCATTGACCCTTGCCACTGGTCCCTGTAAGGAATCACGGCCATCCCTCCTCCCCCTTTTAGCAGAAACACTGTTCAATCTGCCAAGCAACAAGGTATGAGAGGGACACACCTGCGATGGGAGCATTGATGGGCAGCTTCTCTGAGAAGACTCCAAGCAGTTCCACACTGGAATCTGTTTCTCGCAATTGCCTCAAATGAGAGAAGCCATGAGAGAACAATCAGATTCAGAGCACATTGGAGCCTTGTGCCTCCTTTCTCTAATTCATCATTCAGATTCATCATCTCTCATGTGGAAGTGGGAACCTGCCGGCCACCTGCCAGTGTCCCTCCCTAGGTCCCGATCGTGGCCGAAGCACGGTGAGTCCAGCAAAGCAAATTGCAAAGGCGGAGGGATCCCGGCATTGATTTCCACTTGAAGAATCTTTGGTCGCAAACGCTGAGCTCGACATTCCTTGATGATCGGCCCATCATAGGAGTCGATGTCTACCTCTGCCCAACGCAGCTACACATTTGGACGACACAAGCGTCTCGTGAAAGCCGCTGACCAACAGTTCACCATGAGCATGGCATTCTGCAACTATTAACATGTTAATTCATATATCAGTATATGTGCCTCCCAATAAACAAATAAATATATATATATATGTTGACATTCTTTTTCGAGATGACTAATTACGTGAGAGTGTCTGTTCGGGAAATGACTCACTCCTCTTTTTCACAAAACAGCGGATCGGACGGCGTGTGGCGTGCCATGTGGTGCAGTGCTGCATGTGCCTTCAGAACATCGAGGTCAGAGCGCGCAGATGGCGGAAATCCGGACAAAAGCCTTGGGGGACCAAGAAGGAAAGCCTCTTCTTGTGGTTCAACTCTCTCTCTCTCTCTCGCTTAGCTCTCCAACTGAACCTCCACTCTATTCCACATTTGCCATCAGACATTCTCGTAGCAAATCAGCGTCATTCTGCACACATATGCACAAGCAAGTAAGCTCTATTTTGCAGATCCAGTAGCAGCTTCAGATTCTGAGTCGAAACCCTTGAGCACACCAACTTCACCCAAGGAAGATTCACTCTGTGCTTTGCCTCGGCGTTGTTCTTGCCAGCCGGAAGGCAGCACAGCCAGTCTCTGTATCCGCCCGTCACTCTAGGACACCTTCTCGACGAACCTTCCCACGACTACTGGTTCCTAGTAGCTTCTTGTTACTACTAGTAAGGCACCTGTTACTACTAGTAAGGCACTTGTTACTACTAGCGAGGCACTTGTTACTAGTAGCTTCCTAGTCCCTGCTGCCTTCTGACCAAACTGTTGATAAACTTTTGGGTCGATGACACCAAGACCGAGCTACACACAGCTCCTCGTCTGCCTCAATGGCCAAAGCCCCTCCGCCGGCCTCTGCATGCAGATGTCGCGGGGGAATGTTGCGGGGAATTGTGAGGATGTGTCAATAGGAGTTTCCCTCATCATCACCAAGGTTTAGTAGGGCTCAACGCTTGCACAAATGTCCAAGCGTCGACTGCAAACAAGAAAACTGCCCCAATCAGCTGAGCAAATCTCCCATCCATAAGTCTCTGTGTGCCCTCACCGCGTGCTTTGCACGCCTTCACTTTCTCGGAGCGTGCATAGTGTGCCAGGGGATCATCCGAAAGGCCATCGTTGGCGCCAATGTTCACGTAGCTGCCCGACAGCATGGTTCCCGCCTTTTCGATCGAAGAGGGGAGGCGGCAGCGGCAGCATGGGCGTGGTGATCGTGGTGCAATGGATGTTAGTCAGGATATCATAGTACGGCAACGGCGAGAAACATATCTCTGGGCTTGGGCTCCAGTTTCGTCATTGACCAAATATATCCCAGGTCAATGGACCAAACCTGGAGGAGTTTGAGGGACACGAGAGAGACTCCACTCAATTGTGATGGGTGGCCCTTGGTTGTTCACCTGTCCTTCTTAGATTCTTGATGTCCCTCTTGTGAGTCTGGTACGTCTTTCACTTGCCAAGGTGCCGTCTCCAGCTGTTCCAAGAAGTAGCTCACATTCTGTGAGATCTGCCTGTCGAAATTGATCGAACAAATGTTTGTTCAAGGTGTTTTGTCCATTTTTGTCGACTCCAATCTTCCTGTGTCGATTACCTCGCTGGAAGGCTTCTTACTGTCGTGCTGCTGAAGTAACTTCCTACAGCTCCAAAATAATCCTGAAGAATGCACTACCTCATCAATATCATCAATTCACTCACCATCAACACACCTGTCTGGCTTGAACTCCTGGCATCTTTTCCTCCGACGCCCGAGGTACCTGCCTTGGTTGGTCCAACAACTGAGTCATAGCTCAACAGCGCTGGCCTCTCAAAGGTCGGTGACCTCGTGACATGGCGGCGGCTTCCAGCACGGAAGCGATGCGCCTTCCTGCAGCTCGAAAACGGCACTCAAGCCATCCACCGGGGGTCGTATTCCCATTTCATGGCATGATCATGCATGCATTCATGCTGTTTGAACAAATGGACGTGCCTCAAAACAGTCTAGGTTTTCGCGCTCATCCGCGCCCAACACGCTCATCTTCGCCGTCAAGCCATCCCTGCCGGTCTCTCCCCATCATATTGCCTTCTCTCCACGTTCCGATGCCGGCTCGCGTTGCCGCGGAACCACCGGAGCGCTTGGTGGATGTCCTGGCAGCGCTTACGCCGACGCCGTGTCCGCGACTCGGCGGAGTTCGGGGAAACCAATCCGCACTGCCGGACCTCCACGGTCTCCGCCCAGGGGCTCCGCAAGGATTTGATCTGTCCTGCGACGCCGAAGAAAGCGACGCCCGACGTGGTGGGGTGTTCAAACCACCTGAAAAAGCATCGAAGACACTCCATGCGTCACGTGACTCGTCACTCCTTTGGGTAGAATATATGCTTCTGGGTTGACCTTGGTCAATGCCGCCAATGCCCACATCTGACGGCACAACTTCTGTTCCATTGGCACCCAGCAACGATTCTGAGCTCATGTCATACCCTTCAAAGCGCTGGTCTGACAAACGGGAGGCGAACGCTGTTGTCCTGGAAAGTGCAAGGCTAATGTCGCCCAGGCAGCATGTGCAAATGATCGCAAACTGCAACTCGTCTTGAACCGGTACTTCAGCCATGGCATCGCTACTAGGAGCTACTAGCAAGGACGCTACTAGGGCTCCTGGCATTGCTATAGGGCTCCTGGCCTTACTACTGGGAGCAAGGACGCTACTAGGAGCTTTTTTGCGCGGGCTGTATTTCAGCCATGATCTCGACACATGGTGCCTGGCTTGGTTTCCAAACTGCTCGCTGTGAGGACTTACTGGGCCATAGTTGTCCCTGCCTGCCACCAACCACCACATTCACCTGCACCAGGCGAAACAACGACTGCCAGCATCGGAGGCCGTGTCACATCATGCTCACATTCCTAGAACTGGAGCTTCAACATGGCAGCTCTTTGGCAGCTCCGGGCAATGCTTGCAAATTGAAGCGGCACCTGCACTGCGTCGCCGGCCATTTCGGGCAGCCAGAAAACCGCGTCGCATGAGCCGCATGAGAACGCGGCTAACGCGGCTAAGGCCGGTTCACGAGCGCTGACCGGAGATGCTGCTCCACGTCTCCCGATGTCACTGGTAAGACTTGAACCCTGCTGGTTTCTCTGCTGGTTTCTCCGATCTTCTCCAGGGCGATTGAGTGTCGAAACCTGTTTGAGTTGAGAAACCTGTTTGCATCTCCCAACCGCCGGGGGGTGAGACGCGTCAGGCGTTGGAAAACCCGAGGTCTGCGGGGTCCACCGCCTAAAGGGTCACGACACGGGCAAAGAAGGGGTCACTGGTGCCGCCGACGGCACAACATAGGCCTACTCAGAAAAACCGCCCCATGGTTTGAGTCTACTCCTGTGCTGGTGGCCAAGCCAATCCCGCCCAGCCAAGAACATAAAGATATGATTAAGATATGTAATTCTTATGCATCGCCGTGTGCTGGAGCAGGTGCTGCATGCTGAAACCAGCACATCAGGAACAACCCTCTCATGGACTTTGCAAGAGAATACGTAGGTCAAACCCAGATCATCTAGATCCGTTGTAGCAACATGTCGTTGGTACTGTCGTTGGTCAACATCAAGTCAAACACAACAACAACATCCCAAGGCATGCCAAGACATCACGGCGAGACGCCATGGTTTTCTTCCTCCGGCCATTCGATCCAAGGACCTGCAATGGATGAAACACAAGGGGGTCATGAAGGGAGCTCGAGGGGGCAATGGATGAAACACAAGGGGGTCATGAAGGGGGCTCGAAGGGGCAATGGA
>CAXAMN010001281.1:192298-203176 GCA_963970005.1 Durusdinium trenchii | reverse complement strand
TAGGAGCAAGGAAGCTACTAGGAGCAAAGGGCATCGCTACTAGGAGCAAGGGCATCGCTATTAGAAACAAGAATTAGACTAGCATTAAAAGCAATTAGAATTAAGTTTAATTAGAATTAATTAGAATTAAAAATTCCACTTGCCCCTGGGCAACATCTTCTTGAACCACCATCAGTGCTGCCGTCCCTTGACTGTCCAAGATCTTGGGGCTTTGACGGACACACCCGTGGGGTGTTTCTCAACACCCTGACACACCAGTGACACGTGACGTCCACTCAACCTTCCAAACACCGGCGACAAACATGCCTTGCCGCGAAGCTGCGCCGGAAGTCCTGAACAAATCAGGGCTGTGAACTCGAAACATGTGCATGTTTTTCTCTGGCCGAGGGCTCTGTTCGATGGGTCTTTAATGCCAAAGTGATCCAAGCTGAGAGTCTAACCCCAACTTGGAGGTTTTAACCTGGAGATGTCTCTTCAATCTCACTTGTTCATCGACCAAGCGAGGTCAACCCCATCTCCCATCTCCTCAAAAGCTTCGCAGGCCTTTGCACGAGAGACATTCTACACTCAGAGAGGAATTATGGAGCAGTTTGGGGGGTCCCCTTCGGAAGGTGCAAAGGCAGAATGCTGGCCGTCTTTTAGTCGACAAGGCACACGCAAACTCTTTTTTCAGAACACTAGCCCACCAAGTACTATCAAGTACTGATCTTGCAGTTCATTGCGTGTCCGCACTTCTGGGTCAGGGATGATGTGGACAAGCACAATTTTGGAACTTAGATTCTTGCCAGTTTTAGAGCCCTGTTTGTTCCACTGACGAACTGCTCGTGCTCGCCTCTCGGATCAGAACGGCATCTTCGCCTGTCGGGAGAATGATTTCATACTCACTGTCTGTTCTTTGTCCATGTACCACCCTTGTTGGCAAGCAGAGGGTCACTTGGTCCTCATTGGTCTGGCTGCCCCCACAAGAAGCCGCCAGCCAACATCAACCTGTATATCAACGAACCCTACCCATATCCAATTGCCGGAGGACAATGACAACTCACCAACAAGAAGACGATACCTTTTTGTGTTTCAACTCGGCTATGTGAAATGCAACGTGAATTATTATATAATTATATAGTTAATTCATGACCATATTACAATATATTACACCTACTATTCAGCAAAGGCACTGAGCCACAGAAAACCACATGAAACAAACAAGCCACTGTCTGACAGCCAGCCCCAGGACTGGCTGGGCTCCTGGCAGGTCCAGCGCGCCCAACTGGCGCACGAATCTTCACCACTGGAACTACTATCCGTCAGTTCCCTTATGACATCTTGCTGATCACCCAGTTAGGTGGTGAGAGTGGTGGTGAGCACACCACGCGTTCCAGGCAAGGGTAGGGCCAGGGTCATTTGTCTGACATTGCCGGACTACCTCGTGTTGATGTGCCAGATCACCATTTGTGTCCTAATTGTTCTACCCGTTGTGACTTCTCAGAGTCTGTGGGGGCCGAGTTCCTCCTTGCAAACAAAAACACAAAATAATATATTGAGAATCCGCTAGCCTTGCCAGCATGTCTAATGAATTAGTGGGGGGGTGCTGTGTTTTGTTTTGTTTTGATGCTCGCTTTGCTGTAAATGTAGGGTGTGTTCCTCTTGGACGGGTTTGTGATTTCATTCAATAAGTCAACGCCCCCCACCCCACACCCACCCCGTCGTTCCTCGTCCTGTCCTCGTCCTTTTGTCCGATATGCTGGGCTCAACTCGATCGTCTAGGCTTTAACCAGCGATGTCCCCGAACTGTTCGTCCTCTTATTGCCCCCTGCTTCGACAAAGTAGAGTTGCCGCAGTTTCGCCATATAAACATTAGCCGCCGAGCCATACATGCCCGATCTTTTAGATCTTTCAGACAGGGTTGCCAAAGGCTTGCGTGTTGAGCCTGAAGCCCGCGCCTGCGGTGTTGAGAGCCTGAAGAGCTGTGTGCAGCTGCATGCAGGTGGCGAGCACCACCTGGGCCCATCGAAGTAGCATCCGGACTGCTGCTTTTGATTATATAGTGGCCTCTTTCAATCAGTGACCAACACCATTTGTCTACTTATTGGCATTTACTGGATTTTATTGGTGCATAATGTGCTCACTTCCAACATCTTGCAATGTCGAAGACGTGTAAGAAAGTGCAGGATCCGTTCTCACAACAATTGAATTGGCGCCAAGATGATGTAGGATGCCCTCGATGCCAGCTCACAGCCTTTTGCCCGCCAAACGTGCTGGACTAAAAGTTGAAAGAATGCTCGCAGCCATCCCTCTAGGATGTGCGGCACTTGGCTTCAACACGTCGTGGGAAGACAGCTTCTCAGTCATGAATCTGAACCTATCTGAACTGCATGTCGGCTCAGTTGTGACTCCGTTCGCAGGCAGGTCATGCTGTGTGGTGCCCTATGAGCAATACAACTCATGTCAAGATGTTTGTGCACAGGCACTGGCAATGTGGATGGCACGCTGCTACCGGACCCCTTGGGCACCGGACCCCTACAATCCAGATAGACATCCGTGCACCTTCCCTGGTTGGAGACCATCTCTTCTAGGTTCTTTATTTTTCTTAAACTGTGCACCCTCCCTGTGAGCCACTGACCTCGCAGCTGCCTCATCACATCTCATTGTGCCTCGGAAAACACCCGAATGCTTCGATGGTCATCCTTGGGAGACCCCGTCGTGTCCCCACCGAACGCCTGGTCTTCTCTCGACGTCTATCTCATTGGCCGCATCCTTTGGCAGCCACATTCACCAGCCCTGCAGGGCCGCCATGGCAGGGATTGGCAGGGCCCTACACGACCTCAGCACTCATGGTCTCCCCTTCGACTTCATCGATGTTGGCCATCTTCTTGAGGGCTGCAGCGGCCTTCTCCTGGCGAAAAAGGCTCAGCCGCCTTTTGCACAGAAAGAATCAACCGTCGGGTCCGTGGCGAACGAAGGTTCGCACTGCATGGCGAAGGACGAACAAACACGCAGCCAGATTTGTCCCAGAAGGTCCCAGAATCCCAACGAAAGAATCACCTGTATAGGCGTGACCATGTTGACGAGTCAGACTTCCGCAGCTGACGAGCAACACATTCCAGCCCCATCTCCTGGAATCGCTCGGACTCACTGCTGTTCCCCATCTCCAGCTGTAGTTCAGCGATCCTCAGAAAGACGGGGCCCGGAGTTCAGCCGACTCCGAGTCCAGCATGAAAAACGCGAGGGCGTATGACACTCGACTCACATCGGTTGCTAGTATACTGGTCCTGCCCCCTTACTGAATTACTCAAGCTGCATCGAAGCTAAAACTGTGGTTTTACTATGGTTTTACGATGTTTTACGAATCCCCGTGGATCCAGGCTGCCCTAGCTTGGATGTTTCCACTGGCACAGAAGCAGCATCTTTGTGGGCGATCTCGGGCTTCTGGGTCCGAACCATGCCGCCTCATGGAGACGTCTCGGCTTCGTGACCGTCCATCCTTTCCGTTCCCCGCGGCGAACATGGCCCACCACTTACTTTGGTCAACCGAGGCTCCTTGCAAAGAGCTTCGAGGCTAGAGCTCCCGTCACCTGGCTGACGTGTTCTTCCGGCCCATGGGCTGCTAGCAGTGGCCATGGAGCACTGAGCATGACTCGGGCTCCACAGACTGGAGCCGGGAACGCAGGTCACGGGTGGAACGATAAGACCGTTCAGAGCATTGAAGAGCATCAAGAACCCAACATCCGAACTGACACACGTTGGAAGGTCAGAATCAAATCCGCTGATCCCGCCTGGCATATGTATGTCATCTAGAATCATCTCCTCCGGACTCCATCCACCTTCCTCACACTGCCCTCACTCCCCTGACCTTTCCTCTGTGTCACATGTGTCCTGCCTTCTCCAACACTTCCCTCTGCGCGGCAGCTGACTGCAGTGCCTCCAATTCTGCTGCTCGGGCAGCCTGCTCAGCATGAAGGGCCCCCAGTTGTTCCAACAGCCTGGCATTGTGGCTGCAGGTGAAGGTGATCTCAAGAATGGTCTCCAGATGTCTCGAGTCCCCCGAAAATGGCCCTGCTGGTACTGGATCGATGATTGATGGCTGATAGCATATATCTTTATTTATTTTATTTAAGGATTCACTGCTATAGAGAAAATTATGTGGATATCTATTCTGCCGTTCCCTTCTATTCGACTAATCATGATCCCAATCGTCCCCCACCCTGTGAGATGCTTCGCCACCTTCACATTTGGTTGGCACAAGTCTGGGGGTTGACCCCACCCACCGCCCTCAGTAAATTGAAAACGCCCAACCACCCGTGGCCACACCCAGAACCACAGACCCCACTGAGGGCCTTTTTGCGGCGCAGCGGTTAACGTAGCGGCGGCGTTTTGCGGCGTCTCTTTGGGATTGACGATTGACCGCACGATTGTGCCGAGAACTCGATGACTGAGTCGAGGACAAATCACATCAAATTGATGCCATGCCATCCCATCAAAACCGGTCGATCCAAAACAATGTTCTGAGCTTTAAATCTGGCGTCTTCATCTTCAACTTTTGAACAGCCTCCCAAATCTGAAGAAACTCTGTCTTCGAGGACCCCCCAGTTCTGGGGGAATATCGACCTGGGCGGTGCAATCGACCTGGGCGGTGCTCCTCCACCTGCGCGTTCTTTGGAAAATTCCGAGCCGCGGCCGGGCGTTTCTTTCAACTGGCCACTGGAGCCACTGGGGCCTTTCGCGCCCTTTCGACACACCACGCGGATGGCTCCACAAAAACCTCGTGAGATTGTTCAACAAAAACAACCCATCAGTACCCATCTACAGGCAAACTGACCATGTGTCCTACCCCCGAAACGTGTGGAAAATCATCCGACGAGGACCGGCGGGCATGAGGCGTCGGTGCGCAGAGCGCAGGTTCGGTCTGCCAGAAAGGGGTCCGATCAGTCGAAGCACGTCTGCTCATGTCTGCTCCATCTGCTTCGTGCCACATCGGACAACCCGATCGAAGAGGAGGCTCGTATCGAGATGGTTGCGCACCGCTGGTGTGGCGAAACTTGATCGAAACACAGCATCTAGACGCTGCCACCGGTCAGAGGTGCAATAATGGAAGACTTGCTCTGGAAGGCCATGTGCTTGGCATCATACAGCATCACAAACCTAGACCTATAAGTAGCGATTGTCATAGGTACACACAACTAAATCTCCGACACCGTCTGAACCCTTCCTGGCACCGAAATCAGCACCGGATACTGGTCTGCTCCCGCTGAGCAGGGAGAAAGCTGCGCGACTGCGCGTGGCTGTTCGTCGTTCGAAGCAGGCGACCAGGCAAACAGGTGGGCCCTAGTTTTGAGACAGGCTATATATATGGCTATATGAGTACCAGTGCCAGGGTAGGTAGGTGGGTAGGGCCCAGGTGTATCAGGAGAATGGCTGCGGGCCATGGTTCGAGCAACTAGAGTAATTTTGGACCTCCACCACGGCAGGCGAGATGAGAAGAGTCTAGACAATTATGTCGTCAAGTTATGTCATATGTCATTATGGTTGTTACTCCTGAGCTCGAAGAGTTCCCGCGGCAAGTTCCTGACTTAGACTGTCTCAATAACATAATACATAATATACGACATATTAACAACATAATACATAATATATATACAAGCTACTAGTAGTGTGCACAGTTTGCCCCATGGTCTGAGAACTGGTCTGAGGTGATGTGCGGTTCCTTTGACACTTGGCCTTCTGGCCCTCTGTTTAGGTCGTGCCGCGTGCGCCCCGTGCAGCCCCCGTGAGCCCGGCCCTCACAGCAATCGAAGCTCGGGACGATGAAAAATGTCCACATAGGTCAACAGGGCCACTGCGCCAGCAATGAGACACATTCCTCACTCCAATCTCTCTCTCCATCTCCAATCGCATTTGGGGATTTGAGATCATTTGAGCCAATTTGGGAGGTGAAACGTTCTGATTTGGTGCCAGGGAGGCCAAACAAAACACACTGGAGCGGGAGCACAAGCTTTTGGATGAGCTGATTCATGGTGCTGGAAATCGCCGTGTTTGCTTTCGTGCGCCTTCGGTTTCCCACGAGCTGAAGCGAAGCATGGAATGACCTTTTGCCGTTGTTCAAGGTGAATCGATGATCTTCAGGCTTTAGCAATGCAGGGACATTTCCGCATGGTTGCCCCTCTTCCAAACCTTCTTCCAACCCCAAACCGGGCAGCTGTGAGGGTAGTTCATGTAGAAAACGGCTGGGCCCAACTCCTGCCATGTCTCGCTGCGGGATGATCAAGAAACGATGTACAGAGTTGAGGAAAACATGCAGGGCTGGAACTCGGAACTCAGAAGAAATCAAAAGGTCAATGCGTGGACTGGATGGTCATCTCGCAAAGTCTAAGACTTGCCTCACAATCTCACGTGTAGAATTGACATCCAAAAAAAGGAGCTGGCGGCAAACCACAAGTGTCACAGAAATGAATTCAAGAGATTTCAATTCACAGAATCGTTCTGAATCACCATCTCATTGCTTCCCCAACGGTCCACGGCTTGATTCATTATCTCATTTCATCTCACATGTTGGTCGCTCCACGGCTTCCCGAATTGAGCTCCTTGTAGGCGGTGGTCCATGCCGCTCTGGTATAGTACGGAGCCCCTTCAGGCTCGGCATGCGCAGCCAACCGTCCTGATGCCGCGTGTGGCGAGGCTTCTGAGCGCCTTTTGCTCTGGGTGCGTCGACCCCTTTTCGGACCATGAGGTCCTCCACCGACTGATCCACCGTGCTATCAACCTACACCTTGTCTCTCTCCTACCATCTCCGCCCCACGTGTCTCCCACCATCTCCGCCCCACGTCGGCTGCCCGACATCCCAGTCCCGCGAAGAGGGAGACGTTGTGCATCCACTGCGTGGCGAAGGCGGTACACGCGCCCGAAGCAAAGCCGGCAGTGAAGCGCAAAGGGCCCTGCGCGGAGCGAGGCGCCGAGCACGGAGAGGTCTGGGGGCGTCGAGCACTGAGGTTTTGAACCATCGTGGATACCCCGCAGGGTCGTTTAGGACGACTCTGAGGATGAAATGGTGGGATATGATGAGTGAAAAGTGGCCTGGAAGTTCTAAACCAAACAAAGAAAACACATATAGTCACATAATAATATATGATAATTAATATAACTTAATACTAAAAAGGTGCGTATCACAACACCCGCCGTTTCACATGTGAGGGACGACACATGTGAGTGACCTCGCGAGTTGAGGGCTCCTCAGGGGGACCGTCCCTCGTCACCTCCACGGCGCTCCGCGTCCACCGTGCCCGTGCCTCTGCAATGTGGACCCCTCCAATGCCTCACGTCCAGCAGTTTTGTTTTTTCGTTTCTTTTGGACCAACGAGGAACACTTCGCAGCACATGGTGGTGCTGAGGTCTAGCTCAGAAATTGCAGCTAAGGACGTCATGCTAATCCAGCTCGTAGATTTCTTGATGACATGAGTACCCATTCGCATTCAAACTCCTGAAGCGATGGTCAACTTCCACCACCCCGCCTAAAGAGAATACTCCAACAACACTCCGATTCACACCCTTTCCCTACCCCCTTCTCGCCCCTTCTGCGCAAGCAAAATGGAAACCTTGCTAAAGCTTCTCCAAGAATCTAGGCTTTCCGGTTTCATCCTGCACTGCAGTTGCTAGGCGCGTCTTCACCACAGGGCCCAGGTACCTCACAAAGATACACATTCGGAGGCCCAGCCAGCCCCAAGTGGAAAAAACCTGAAGAATGAATCAAATAAAGCAAATGTACCTGCCTCATGCGACTAAGGCATGACGTAAAACGACCCGTTCACCACCTACAGTCAGGGACTTCCAACTATATTGCCTCCTCTAAGGACAGAGAGGAAAAACAAAGACTTGCTATAAGGACCTTGCACTTTCAAGCCAAAGAGGAAAACAAAAAAGAACAGCCGTCGCCATACTCAGTTCCAACTGTCCCTCGACTTGACGCTCGCTCCGCAGATCGACATCCGACGCTCCGCGGTCGCCAAGTCACAAGCCCAAACCCATGGCCACACTCTCCCGGCCGAAGCACCAGACCAAACCAGGCTGAACTCCTGGTGTTACACGTGAAGTTGTCCAAACCAACCGAGAAAGTAAAGAAACAAAACAAAACAATACGAAGCCGTGATTGTTTTTGCTTGTTAGTTTGATTGTGGCCGGCCGGCCGGCCGGCCGGCTGGCTGATCGAGAAATAGCGGGCTGTGTTAAGCTCGCAATGAACATGGTGATTCTATACTGCGAATGCATCATGTATGTAGTGATGCTAACATGGAGGGGCTCATCCAGTGGGGCCATCATTGGACCCCAATAGAGTCTTGCGTCGCGTGTCGCCAGTCTGACAGATCGAGCCAGGTCATACTCAACGCATGACGCCACGAACTGGACGCACCCCAAAACAAGGAGCTCTCCACGTCTCCTTTGGCCAGCTCTCTTATGGAAACCGGCTGCTTCGCCTGCCGGTTGGGACTGTGATCGTTCAGTGAGGGCTTGATTGTCGTCCGTCCGGAGGCGATGGTGGGGACAAAGTCCGTCAGTCAGCGTTCGACGCACGAAGAAGCAATAAGAGAACTTCGCTCTAACCCAGACCATCCATGGGACTGCCATATTTGCATCATTGGCGTGGTTTTCGGGGTGAATGTAGGTCAATATGCCATAATGGATGGTCTGGGTAATCACCATCGCCCCAGTAATCCCATGTAATCCCTAATAAAAGTCTCGCCCCAGTCTCCCACGGTGCTCCGGGATTCCCAGAACGGCCAGCTCAGCTCTACCGGTGCTTGCTCCGGTTCTCGTCCGGATCCGATCGGTCCCGATCGATGCCCGCGCCTTGCCCGTGTAGACCTTGTACATCTCCGAGATCAAGGTGTTGTAGATCACCGACTGAAATCCCGTGCCCAAGATACCAAAGGACATCATCGAACTGGCCGCGGGGTGCATCACCTTACAGGTGCCCGCGGAAGCGGTCGACCGTCGACGTGAGGAGCTGCGTTTTCCGGACAAAAAAAGGTCTCAAGATGAGGCACTGCAAATGCCAGACCTGCAGATGCCTGGAGCTCATGTTGCCAGGTCTTCAAAGTGGGCTGCAAGCACACAAACATCCGTTTCTTCAGCCCGTTGGTTCCAAAAAGTATGGTGTGGCATGTTGTGGTGAGTGGCCCGTGATGGGCCGTCTTTTTTGTTGAACCTCAAGGGACTGGGACTTCGGGATCTGGGATGCCTAGTACGTGACCTGCCTTCTCTTTGAGGTCAGAGGCACGTGATCCAAAGAGAGCTTCATTTCCCTCATCGCTGCATACTGGGCGGTTTTCAAGCCGCCCGCCACGGGAGTGATTCGAAGCACCATTCCTGAAGAAAAAAGGCCACAAAACTCGCATCCATCGGGCCCATCGGGGCTTTACATGGCTCGAGGCACATCTATGGTTACTAGTTATAAGAACTAGTAACCATGTCTGAAAGGCATAGGTGAGTATCGGAAATGGAGGATATCAGGGAAATCCTTGCAGTTTTAGCACACGCAACAACGCAAGCAACAACGCGCCGCCACACCGCCGCGACGCCGCGAACATCGTGGAGCCGAGGATCGGAACCACATCTGTCGGGTCAATTGTGGCATCCTCGGTGGGCGCGGGTCCGGGAAGGCCTGGAAGGCCTGGAAAAGGCCTGGAAAAGGCCTGGAAATGGAAAGCAACGAGGTGAACACATAGGACTGCCGATCAGGCCAGGGGTGGTTTTGGGGGTCAATGTAGGCATATATGGCATACATTCAGAGTGTCTGGGATTGGTTAAGTCCATGACAGAAACGACCAATTGACGACCAAACCATCATGATTCATGAAAGAAACGACCAATCCCAGCATCATGAAAGAAACGACCATTTGACGGTGACTTAATATTGTAGGTTGGTCCATGTCGATTCTTTTGCGGTCCCTCAGCGGCCCCTCATATCAAACCTCAAAGAGTCTCAAAGCACCAACAAGGACAAACAAGTACCACCAACATGTCTCAGCGCCACAACACCAAACAACACCAGAACATACCACAACGTCCAACCAAAAATCACAGGACATCTCCAGATCCTAGATCTCATCCTTCCTCCTCGCACTTCCTCTGGACCTCACTGGAGCTCCAGTCACCTTCCGCACTCCACTGTCTCCCCGTCCGGACCCCGAGCACGACCGCCGAGCCACAGGCCGTCGGAAGTGCGGACCACTTGCGGCATGGTGGTCTTCCTGAAGCGGTCGTGGCGGAGGGGGTTAGGCCTTAGCCCAAACACTCCATGGGACTGCCAGGTGACTGCCTATATATGCCTATATATACATTGGGGTGGTTTCAGGGGTCAATGTAAGCATATAGCATACATGGAGTGTCTGGGTTAGGGCTGAGTTCTTGGGTGGAGTTGATTTTTTGGCCTGCCCAACGCAAGGAGTGGGTGTGAAAACGTGGGCGTGCCGCGACTGCCACAAACATGGAATTGAGAGATTAAGAATACCATGGTATACACTGGTCATACAATGGAAAGTCGAACTGGCCGTCTGTTCACAAGAATCCCTCGAAAAGAAAGATCGCCACCACCTCCACCAATCTCACCCTCTTCCCCAATTTCCCTGCCCGAGCGTCACCAAGATCAACCCAATGACACCGCCCGCCACACTGACGCGCGGCACCACCTCTCGCCCTCGGGCGCTGCTGCGCGGTGCGGATCCGGTGGAGATCCCGGCGTTTGGGGCGGCGGACATCGCATGGCGAAGCTTGAGGGCCCTAGTAGCGTTCTTGCTCCTAGTAGTGATGCCAGGAGCCCCTAGTGGCTTCTTGTTCCTAGTAGTAAGGCACTTGTTACTAGAAGCGATGCACTTGTTCCTAGTAGCGTTCTTG
>CAXAMN010001281.1:178486-192288 GCA_963970005.1 Durusdinium trenchii | reverse complement strand
GGCACTTGTTACTAGAAGCGATGCACTTGTTCCTAGTAGCGTTCTTGGTCCTAGTAGTAAGGCCAGGAGCCCCGTTCGTAGCGATGCCCGGAGCTCCGTTCGTAGCGTCCTCTGGTTTCTTGGAAGATCTTGGAAGATGTGAGAGATCTCGGCAGCTTCTCCTATATATATATATGCAAATGTGGTAGTCGCGCTCGAAGTCGACCAGCAAACGAAAACACACGGCACGCGAGGCGCCGAACAGCGCAGCCCTTTTCCAAGGGCGAAGCCCACCCGCCTTGAGTGGGACAAGTTGCGGTCGGTCGAAAACCTGAGTCACCTGTGCATGAACGGGGTTGAACAGCGTTCAACTGACACAGGAGGAAAGAGAGTTTGGCTCTGACCTCGGTGACTCAGCTACAGCAGATGCGTCTGCCTCTCGCAGCGCACCAGCATCAAGCCATGTGCAAATGGCAGTCCTCAAGGACGTGCCGCCAGACAGGGTGACGTTGTCTGGTGGGAGGATTCTAGTGCTGCACAGGCTACAAGGATCAAAATGATCCACATTTCTCGGATCCCTGCCCTCCAGCGAGCTGCAGCTCTGGCTCACATGCAGCTTGCGGCCATGCCTCGAAATGAAGATGCCAACGTGCAAAGGGCATTCCATTCGATGGGCATCCATCTCTCTCAAACACCGGCGAAGGATGTTGCCAGCGCGGTAGGTCAGCTCACCAACATACTCCATGTTGGCAATGGCGAGCTTCAGAGCTTTTCCATTCTCCATGGCAGCGCCTTCAGCTTCCAAGGTGCGAAGCTTCCATTCTTCAATTTCAGCACGGAGGCGACTGGAGACAGTGGTGTCCTCAGTCTGGGTGGTGGCATCAACACAAAGCACCTTCTGCTGAGGTGTCCAATTCCATCGGCTCCATCGGCCCAAAAGAAACAACGTGCCAGCCAGCAGGCTGAGGATGGTGATCACCGTCACGGTGAGAAGATCGATCTCTTCCGCAGCACCAGTGTCGCTGGCCATAGCTCCAGGCAGCAGCATCAGCACCATTGCCCAAAGCAGGACATTCCTTAAGCGACACTCGATGACATACTGCATGCGGCCATCGACATGGCTGGGCATTCACAAGGGCTTCATGCTCTTCCGGAAGGATGTTATACTCATAGGCCTCCAAGAAGTAGGAGACTGTGTCTTCGGTGATGGCCATGTGCACATACTCATTCACAGGGTCAACTTCAGTCAACTCTACATTCTGTTCAGGGTCGTGCTCCAGGCAAGTGGCTCGATGAGGTTCATCTGCTTCGGCGGCTGGACTGAGGGTGCTCTCCTGGATGCTGGCCTTCAACTCATCTTTAGTTTTCTTCTTTGCAGCTTTATAGGTGGGGTCCCAGATGAGTTTGAGCTTGCCGTAGCGAAGGCGTTGTGCCAACAAATTGCGAGCAGCTTCCTTAGTAAGGCCGTCAGCCAACTGTCGTTCTGACGACATCCATCGGAGATTTCCTCCGAGAGCCAGCAAACGTTCCTTCATCACTCTGACTTCCAGTGACACACGCTTGTCAACCACAGAGTTGCTGTAGCCTTCACGATGAAATGAGTCGTAGAGGGCCTTGGCATCAGTCACCATCGTGGGTGCCAGTGGAGACTTGCAGTCAAGGAGGTCTTGCAACTTCTGCCTTGGATCGAGCAAGCAGCTCCAAAACACGCAAACATGCTCCAAGGCATCGCACGCTTGTCCACCAGCTTGGGCTTCAGCACCCAAAGAGGATCTTGCAACTCGAGGTGTTTTCTGACTCTTCCAGTCCACAATGTGGTAGGCTCCTTCTGGTCCATCCGGCTTGAGGAGATCGCCGTGGATGAGGACAATGATGTAGCCAAGTTGCGAACTGCTGTCATTTCTGGTGGCAAAGGCGGCGTCGAAGAAACACAACAATCTCAACTCCTGCACCGGTCCAAGTGGTTCATAGACCAAGCCAACGTCGGAGTTGTCCTTGGCAAACTTCAGGAGTCGGTTGCAGTCCATCATGGTTTGTGTGGATGCCTTTGAGATGCAGCCACTCAGAAGGGATGTGCTTCCTTGTAGGTGTGGACTCGACTGCACGGCGGGCCACTGTAGTGAGCCAAGTAGAGCTCGAAGTTGTGATACATCCTTTTCGGAAGCAGCTTCAGCAGGATCACGACGTTTGTCGATGGTGATTGGCTTGACTTTCTTCATATATGTGTCCTGCTCAATCTTGTAGCCACCGGAGTTGGTGAGCTTGATGTCGCAGCCACAGTAGGACAGGTCAGTGCCATCAGCTCCGGTCTTCCACTCTCTGAAGTTGAACGTGCTCTTGAGCTTGGTGATGACAGAGTGGTAGGTCGTGGAGTCGTTGGAGCCACAGCCCAACATATCATCAACATGCATGATGATGATGCCACATAGACCACATGGTCCTAGCAGGTGTGGATGCTCATGCTCGGGGTTGTACTCAGCATTGAGGTTCGCCTCGTAGGCCAAGAAACAACATGGATCTTGTGGATGCTGACGTAGGCCCATGCTCAATAGCTTATCAACTGCGGCCATGTACCAGGATCTTGGAGCATCAATCTGACCGTAGCAGGGCTTGAGAAGAAGCATCCTCGTGTCAGCTGAGGCACCGAGCAAATCAAGACATTCTGCAGGGAGTTGTACCCATAACTTTCTGCTTTGAGGCTTGCCCTGAAGAAATGCAGTGGCAATGTCGGATGTCCAAACTGGCCAGCTCATGTTGGCGGCCAGGCTCAACAGCATGGATCGGGACAACCTCGTCGTTGTGGGTGACGAAGTGGGCACGGTGCCCTCCCAGGCATCTGGATCCATGAAGCCACGGACAATGAGCCGCGCCTTGGCGCGGGGAGTCCCGTCAGGGTTCCTCGACCATTTGAGCAGCATGCGACTTGTCAAAGTCCTTGATGGTTCGGCTTCTTTCGTGGTCTCGAAGGCCCAGACTTGGTTGTCAAAGAACGACTGCAATTCTTTCACCTTGGCAGCCTTGAACTGTGCCCTCTCCTCCGGAGTCATTGTGCGCTCGGTCAAGTTGTTCTTGTCCTTCTTGAAGGCTTTTGCATGTCGTTGCTTGGTGATCTTGCCCATTTGGCGAGCTCCAACCAATGGCTCCTTGACATACATCGCATACTCCTTTCTCACATGACCCTTGATCTGGAACACGGTGACGCCTGTCCAGGAGGAATCGCAAGGTGGAGTGGTGCATGTGCCATCATCTGTTTGCTGTGTGCATCGGCCATTGGTGTCATAGATCACGGTCACTCGCACATTGTCCAGTTCTGAAGCTGGAAACGGTGCATCACGAGGTAGATGGGCAAGACTCATCTTCTGTCTCCTGGGCGTGAGGTGATGGCGGATCATGCAGCCCGCACGAACTTCCCAGTAGTCCATCGGGTGCTTCTCGAGCTGGAAGTATCCATCTTCATGGGTCCAACCACGAGGAAGGCAGTTGGCCGTGAGTTCCTCGACCATGAAGGCCTGAGACAGAAGTGCGGCATCCTCTGAAGGACCAGCCGTTGTACCAAGTGCAGCTGAGCCTGTGGTAGGTGCTGGTGTTGGTGTTTCATAAGGATCAGCTGGTCGATGAAGGCGGTGTCGCCATGGACCAAAGCTCAGAGTTTCCTGCCGATTGAAGCGATTGCGTCTCTCTTGAAAGGACTCAGCATCAACAGGTTCATAAAGTGCTGCAGTGGCTGGATCAAGACTGGGTGTCTCTTGTGGTGCATGAGGAGTCGGAACCGTAGGTTCTGCGCCTGGTTCTGCCACACTCGGAGATGGTGGTTGTGATCTTGATCGTCTGGAGCCAGGAGATGCAGGCAGCGACAAGGGCACTGGTATGTGCGCAGCTGAAGTTGTCATGGTGATCCTGTTCGTCTTGTTCAGTCACGGGAGGAGCCATCAAACCAGTAGGTGATGTAGGAGCATATCCAGAGTGAGCTGGAGACGTCGGTGAGTACTCTTCAGCATCGATCACTTCAGGAGGTTCCTCTGGCAGTTCATGTTCTGGAGGATGAAGACGTAGTCGATGAGCTGGAGGTGGTGTGATGTCATCGTCAAGGTTTCCATCAGGCTCATCGATTTGTTCATCATCATCGACATCCTCGAGTCGTTGCCGATTGACTCGATTGAGGTCGTACCATCTGGTCACGCCTCGGGACTTGAGCTGTCTCACCAGGTTGAGGGACTTCTGGAGGTCGTCAATCACGTGCTCAGGGCCAAGGATATCACTCCTCACATGATGTGGTGCAGCGCGGATCAACTGTGTCTTGTAGGCGAGCCAGTAGGTCTTGACCTGAGGCTTGTCAGCTCCATGGGGAGTGTGTTCCTCGCGCATGACCACATGTGCAGGTCCAAGCCAACGGATCTTTGTGAGAAGTCCTTGACGAGCATCTCTCCAGAACCAGACCCGCTCTCCCAACATGAACTCTTTGTTTTGACCTTTGTATCGGCGACCAAGGGCACGGCGTAGTTTGCTATCAGCATCAGCCGTTGTCAAGGCAATCTTTGCAGCGGTGCGCTTCTCCAGATTGGCCTCAAAGGTCTCATTGGAGCCACTCAACTGTGCCGGGTTCAGGTTGGTGTCCAAAAGGTGGGAGAGCTCAGGCTGATATCCCAACACCCATTGTGAAGGAGAGAAGCCAGCAACCGATGGTGTACCATTCTGTTGAGGAATGATGTGCGTGATGGCCTCTCGAACGCCTTTCTTGTTGTCGAGCTTGCGGTCACTGAGATAGACCTCAATAGCTTTGCGAAGCACTGCATGCCGGCGTTCTACCAAAGCAAGTCGCTCGTGAGCTTCACCAGGGGCAACTTGATGTTCAATACCCCATGACGTAGTCCAAGTCTCCATGGAAGCTCCAAGCCAGGACCGTCCTTCATCGGTCACCAAGATCTTGGGTGGCCCAAAGTGCCTGAGCCACATTTTCTCAAGTGCCATGACATAGGAGTCGGAGGTCTCATCGTCCAGCAGGTAGGCAGCCATAAAGCGAGTCGCCACATCAACCAGGCTCAGCACAGGCAGTTTTCGGTCGTTGACCTTCAGGTAGAAGACATCGGCCTGGATGACGTCGTTGAAGTTGCGACTTTGAGGCATTGAGGCAGGAGCCACTTCATTGGGCTTCTTGTACTTGGCGCATGCAACACATTGATACTTCCGAGCTGCTTCAACCACGGTGGACGTCGCTCCTCTGGCCACGAGCAGATCGGCCAGTGCTTCGGGAGTCGGATGACCCAGATTGCGATGCAATCGTTGTACTGTTCGAAGAGCGTCAGTGCGGTGCTCAGCATGAAGCTTGACAAGGTGTCCAGCAGCTTTCGTGGTGCTCACGGCATGTGCCATCTCCCAATGTTGAGGTAGTTCAGGTTGCATGATTGCTGCAGCCAAGGTTGCCGCAAAACCAGGTTGGTAGTCTTCCATGTATGTGGTTCTGGAACCTAGGCCAGGTGCGCTTCCTTCAAGGCGGCAGTGTTCATGATCATGTTGACATAGGAGGTGCATAGCTTCAGCGACTGCCTTCTTGGTGGTCTGGATGCGCGTTGGCTTCTGAGTAGGCTTCCATGAACCATCAACATCAAGACACTGGGCTCCATAGCGACATTGATCGAACTCAGCAGCATAGCCAGGGAGGGTTCGCAAGGCAGTGGTCTTCCAGCTGAGGGCCAAGCGAGGTTGTTCCAAGTGACAATGTCGTGCGCCCTCAACTTGATTCATGTAGATCTTCTTGCAAAAGCGCAAGTGCCGGCGATGGTGGTGCTCTCGACTGGCAATGAGGGCTTCTCGTTGAGCATCAGTGCGACAGGCCAAAGTCTGCATCCTCGACCATAATTTGCACGCAGGAGCCAGGAGGATCTCGTCGGGCATCTCTTCGAGCTGTTTCTCGAGGAGGAGTCGCTGATGGTCGAGCAAGTTGAAGTCCCAACCATTGTCCAGGCTGAAGCGTTCAGCACGCATGCCCATAGACTCCGCCAGTTGTGACGTTCTGCTGCGGCCACAATAGACCTCCCATAAAACACGTTGTGCAGGAGCTTCGCTGTGCAGTTCTTTGGTGACATAGGCCTCAAACTGATTGGCGGCAGTGACCAAGCCAATCTCCATGGTGTGCAATTGATGACGTCGCAATGGTTGATACGACAGTCCATTGTCTTCCAACAGCTGGTCGCCTGCAAGGAAGATGTGCTCCATCTGGTTGAAGTCGTGAAGGAACAATTGACTTCCAGGTACTTCTTCAGCGATGTTGAGCACGAAGGCGGCCTTTGTAGGATCTGGCACTGGATCCATGCCAGTCGTGAGAGACAACAGATACTCACCATGTCGGCCTCGAAGAACTGGGTGCCAAGGAGATGCACCAAAGCGAACCTGCTTTCCACTGAAATCAATCCCCATATGAAGGGCCTCAATGACTGGCCTTCCCATCAACATCGGAGTGTTGCCGGGGATCAGGTAGCATTGGATGGTGCCATACTGCCCATCAATCATGACCGGAAGGTCAACAGTCCAGCGAGCAGAAGAAGAGGCATCGCCACCAAACTGAAAGTTTCTCTCACAGCGAGCGAACCTGATGGTGTTCACTGGATATCCGAGCTCGCTCAAGTGTTCCACATAGCGCTTGAAGGGGCCATAGCCGCTCAGAAAGGCGGAAGCACCAGGATCCAACATCGTTGCTTCGGGATGATCTTGTCCATGCTCATCCTGGAAGAGAACCAATGCGGTTTCCGAAGCAACAGCCATGCCTTCAGTCGTCGAACTTGGAGCTGGACGCTTGTTGCTGGGTGATGAGCTCCCTTTGGCATTCTGTGGACATGAGGCGGCCCAATGGCCAAGTTGGCCACAACGGAGACATGTCATAGAAGCAGTGGCAGCTTTTGCTCTTCCTTTGGGATCAGCCTTGCCTCCTGATGACGGAGGGTAGCGAATGGTGTTGGAGCCCTTCCCCTTCGACTTGGACTTTCCTTTTCCTTTTCCACGGCCTTTGTCATGACCTTTTCCTCGACCTGTTGGCGTGGTAGAGGATGATGAGGCAGCGGTTTGACCATCTGTCAATGCGACCACTGGCAAGTAGCCGCGAGCAAGCTTCAATTGCTGGAAGCGCTGCCGAGCGTCCACGTAGGTGGCATATGCAGAGTCGTAGGCCTCGGCCATGGAAGCAGCATCTTCGTCATAGCCATCGTAGTCGTCATTGAATTCATCTTCTCCTCCATAGTAGATGGCTTCATCATCGAAGGCTGCATCCTCATAGTCGGGGACGTAGGGCTCTTCAGCCTCGTACCATTCATCTTCATAGTAGGCCTCGTCCCAGTTGGATTCATTGGGCTCTTCGTCGAAGGCAGCATAGCCTCGTCCTTTCCAGCGAGCTTGTGGTCGGCGATCAGGTGACCATCCACCGGCCTTGTAGTCCTGACCATAAAGGAGGAAGAGAGCTTCAATCACGTTGGGCTTCTCGAGTGTTGGAGCCTTTAAGGTCACCATCTGTCGTTGCTCTCTGGTCAGGCCGGCTCGTTTGAGCAAGTGCCAACCTTGGACTTGGCTGGGCAATGTGATCTTGTGGCCGGTGATCTTGCGATAGGCCTCATCATGATCGGTCACGAAGGACAATAAGCTCTGCTGACTTTTCCGCTGGAGGTTGGTGAAGTAGTTCTCGAAGTCATTCGGCAAGAGGACGCGATCGTCATACTCAAAGTTGCGGTCCAAGCGGGATAGGACCTTGCTGAAGGCATCTTCCTTCTCGCAATCCTCGACCGGGAAGTCCTCAAAGAGGCGCCAGACAACTCCGGTGAATGACCCGATGATGTTCAGCACGGCCTCCCCTCCTCGTTTGCTCAAAAGCATCTTCTTGTGATAGAGACTGAGCCTTTTGCGGTATTCTTTGTACTCTGCAGGCTGGCCATTGAAGAGGGGGACAAAGGAATCTCGAAGATTCTGAAACTCCGCCGTTTGCGGATCTGCAGCCTGCGTCGGTGGTGGCATGGTGGAAGCACTCAACCAAAGAGCAACAGAGCGAGGTCAATCTCGCGCTCGGTTAAGTGTGGGTGACGTAGGGCTTAAGCAGGACCTCTAGCAAGTGCAAGCGAAGGTCGCTGGAGCCGGAGCTCCGCTACCAATGCAAATGTGGTAGTCGCGCTCGAAGTCGACCAGCAAACGAAAACACACGGCGCGCGAGGCGCCGAACAGCGCAGCCCTTTTCCAAGGGCGAAGCCCACCCGCCTTGAGTGGGACAAGTTGCGGTCGGTCGAAAACCTGAGTCACCTGTGCATGAACGGGGTTGAACAGCGTTCAACTGACAATATATATATATATAGTTGACTTACTAGTTAACTTGATGATCCGGGTTCTCTCTGGCAGTCGGGCAACCCCACACTACATAAGTAGCCAAGCCGAGGGGCCCCAGGTGCTGAACCATTGCAGCACATCGGAGTGGTAGAGACGTCCCAAGGGCTTCTCCACCCTGAGGCAGACAACTTCATCAAGCCATGGATTGGTCAAATTCTGATCCAACTCGAATCAGCTCCAGAGGTCTTAGAGGGACCCGAACGAAGTCACTGTGCATTGTGTTCCACATGTTCTGCACATGTGCGTCTTCGCAGGTTCTGCGTTTTTCTTCGTCTCGACTACAGCGGAGACTGGTCCTGCCCTGCCTCTCTTCGGCCATGCTGGTCTCACCGATCGATCCTTTTAGCCTCGGCCCAGCGGTTCTCGAGCAAGTTCGCCCAGCGGTTCTCGTTTTGTTCAGACCTTTGAACTGTTGTTTTCCTTTAGTTAATGAATGTTAATGCTATTGTGGTAGAGAAGCGGGCAAATGAAAGAGGAAAAACACATTGTCAAGACGCTTCAGTTGATCTTCGATGCTACCTCACTCACCATCCTCTTTCGTTGCCTTAATGTGTTCCGTTGGGCCTTCTTCACATATCACATCGTCGCTTCCTTGAGGCACACTCAAGGAATCACATCACTTCAGATTCAACATACTTCAACCATCTTCAACCAATCCCAGCAGAACAACATGAACCAATCACTCACCATGACATGACTCACCACACAAGGAACTCCCAGACGGTCAACCTTTAGAACTCCCACCGAGCTGCACGGCCGACATCGCGACATCATGGCCGCTTGGGCCAACCAACGGCGGCGATCGCGCGGATGGCCGAGTGCCGTGTCGCCGTATGTCGCCGACGCGCCGAACCGACCTGCCGTTCGAGGCCTTCGGGAAAGCCCGACGCCTTCGGGCCCCCAGAAGGAAGTTCTTATTAGTGGTTGGCTTCATGGCTTGATTCACATGGGTTTGATTCGTGGCTTGGATGCCAACTGAGTATGGGGGCCCGAAAGATGAGTGAGTTGCAAAAGGCCAGTCAGGTGGCTCCCGAAAAACGGCGATCGAAACGTTCTTGTGGCCTCACTGATCATGGCCACACTGATGGCCACCACCATTTCTTGTGCCCCATCCACCATATCTCCACCTCCATTGATCATCATGGATCCATCTTCCAATCCATGCCCGCCTGACTCCCATCATCTTGGACCATTCGTCGATGGCTTCGCATGCCTTTTTGGCATCTTGCCAGGCCTGCGATCGGTAGTGGGCAAACAAATCAATCGGCACGGAGGAGGAGAAGGAGGAAGGAAGGAGGAGGGAGGAGGGAGAAAGGATGAGGAGGGAGGAGGAGGAACACACAGGACCATCCGAACCCACTTCCAGGAGATGCATCAGGCAATCCAAGTGATGGTCGCGGTCGGATGGTACGCAGCCTTCGTGATGTCCAGCGCCCCCAGCCCCCCAATCCAAGCCCCTCGTTTCGGCGATCAAAGTCGCCCCATCCTGAATGGCCGTGTCAAAGTCGCCGCGCTTGGCGTAGAAGGAAGCCATCTGGGAGAATAACTTGACTCCTCAAGTGGCAAACAGCAGCAAAACCTGAAAACACCATGCCATAATTACTGCTCTCCCGGGGCTCTCCCCCCAAAAAAATAACGTGCTGGCGACCCTTGAAAGCAGATATGGAAAGAGATCTCAAGAAGTTGCACATCTTCCAACATCTTTCACAAATGCTCCCAGTGCCCTAAAGTTTGCCCTCAAGGCTGTCAAATGCATCTTCTTCTGGCCAAGTGAACCCCTGCAGCGGCCACCACATGTCCCACTCGACTCCGACTTCTCCTGTGTCCGTCTCGATGGTCCTTGGCTCACAGAGTCATACGCCCTGGCTATAGAGGAAACATGGAACCTGAAAACCATTGGGTTGTAGAGAAAAAATCATCTTCCAAAGGCCCCATTTTAAGGTTCCATCTTCATCTTCTCGCACCACTTCCCCGAAAGATCCAGCCCCCACATGGTCCAATGCCCCGTCCATCCAAGGCGCCCAGTGGCTTCGCGCACCTCCCGCGCCCGCGCGAAGAGCCGCGCCGCCTCCTCGGCCGCCTCGCGACCCGCGTGGAGCTCGGCGGTCTTCGCCAGGAGCCGCGCGCCCGCCTCGCAGACCTGGGTCCAAGGTGGACACTCCCCACACTCCCCACTCCACGGTCCAAAATGGATGGCACGGCCACGGGGATCATGAGCGCACGACCGCTCGCCGCGGTTCTTTTCTTGGCTAAAAAAGGGCTTCGTATGGTTTCATGCCTTCACAAACTTGGTACACTTCTTGATTTAAGTGCATGTTCCTGCACTCTCAAACTAGGTACACTTCTTGATTTGTGTGCACCTCTTCTCAACCAAAACTACGGTACACTTCTCTGTTTGTGCACCGGCACTCCCCCTTTGGCCAAAATGGCCAAATTTCGGTGCCCACTCTAGGCTTGGAAAACAAGACCCTTTTGGTCTTCTTTCAAAATGGTCATTTTGACCCTCAGCTCAAACCCCCCTTTCTCTCAAGCCCGGGCGTCCTGAAGAGCGTGTATCCGACCCACGTGTTGGGCAGATAGGAGCTTCTCTTCCCCTGTCTCCTGTCGACCAGGATGTACTTCTCCTTCCTCAGGGTCGCCCAGGCAATCGTCAGCCTCCACGGCAGCCACTCTCGCTCGTCCCAGAGATGCGGGTTCTCGAAGTCGAACATCCTCTTCCTCTCCTGGACATGTTCACGGATCGTCACCTTTCCCCCGTCAGGCAGATCCTCGATCGTCAGCCACGTGTCCTTCGCTGCCGTCCTCTTCGGTGGAATCCCCACCTTCTTCCGCAAGGCCGCCGTGAAGAATCCCGGCTGGAAGAGCTCGTCCCGCAGGAAGTCCCACACCTCCTCATTCCATAGGGTCCACTTCCCGACCGTGATGCCATCGCCGACCGGTGAGATGAAGTTCAATGCTTCGCTCCTCATCCCGATTCCCTGACTCTCCATGGCTGTCACTTCGGATGCGATGGACCTGGAATCTGCTGCTCCTCCCGTCTTATCTCTCTCCTCAGTCTCATCATCTTCAATGCCCGGTGCCCCCCCTCGATGCCGATGATATAGTGCCTTCCTCCACCCCCTCGGCTCTCTGTGTTACCGAGGTCGGCTGTCTTCGGTCCGAGCCGTGTTCGTTGAAGATCACATGAGTGCCCTCCGAGTCCATCATGATCCATGTCCCTCCAAAGTTCTTCCTAGGGCCACGTCTCTCCATCATCCGATCCCAGGCTGACATACCCAGGCCCAGGCTCGCTCTCCTTTTCCTCTCTGCCTCCGGGTCATAGGGTCCACGATGCCATAGGTCAGGATCGGGTTCCGGATGGCGTCCAGCTGATTCAGGTCGGTTTTTGGAGATGGTTGGCCAGTTCCACTGCCTGCCTCTGATGTCTGCCCAGGGTTCGCTTCTGGAACTTGGCGTTGACCTGAGCCTACCCTCATCGTTCTCATTGAGATCCGGCTCACAGGTGTCCTGGTTCCCAACTCCTGTCTTTGATAGAGCGGGTCATCAGGCTCCGCCCACGGGTAAGCTTCCTCATGAGCCGAGTATCCGAACCCTCGGTTGCCCCTGCCGGTCTCGCTCAAGTCCTCCACCGGGTGCACCCCAACCTCCAGGATGCGCTCCACCACCAGTTGGGCAATTCGGTCCCCCTTGTAGACTCTGAGGTCGTCATCGGACCAGTTCCTCAGCAGGACTTTGACCTCCCCGCGAAAGTCCCTGTCCACAACTCCAGCGCCCGTTTCGATGCCCCGGATTGCCAACGATAACCTCGGTGCAATTCGTCCGTAGGTTCCCGGTGGAAGTTCCATGGTAATTCCAGTCTTGATCAGGACACTCTCCCCCGGTGGAACCAATGTCTCAATAGTCGAATACAGGTCCAGCCCGGCTGCATAGTCAGAGCCTCTAGTCGGGAGTCGTGCTTCTGGGTTCAGCAGTTTCACCTTGACCTCCTCCTTGGGCTTGAACCACCGCTGAATCCCTGATGTTCCCACTCTGAAGGCGATGTCCACTCAATTGGACTCACCTCCACATGTTGTGGGTTGAGATGGATCTTTTTTTTCGGCTGCTCTGGCTCTCTGGCGCTCGTCTCTGAAGGGCATCTCGTTTGAGGAGGCGGGGGGATAGTGTTTGCGTGTCAGGGGCAGAGTCTGCCCTTGACAGGTAGTTGATCAGAAAGGGCTGTTGGCCTAATGGATAAGGCGTCGGCCTCCGGAGCCGGAGATTTCCGTCTCTGCGATTGGGCCAAGAACTTCTGGATCTCTTCCGTCAGCTGCTGTGACGGTTTCGGGTGGTGTCCGTCGTCGGACGACCCCTCATCCGGCTCTTCCCGGATGGCAGAGCACTTGTGGCATCTGTTGCGGAAGCATAAGTTCCCTGACCAACAGCGGCTACACCACCAGCTGTCAGGCCGTTGCAAGACCTGACTGAGGACTGTCTCAGTCCGAAGCCGCTTGGCCTCGAGGAGGTCCGCTCTTGGCGTACCTGGCCATAGACTCCCAGCGCTCGCCGCAACGCTCTCCTTTGATCCAGCCCCAGGTTCAAGTCCTGGGCAGCTCACTGTTTTTGCTCCCTTGAAGTGCGGAGGATGTCGACCCCACAATCTTCTGCTTAGGAGGGAGGCGCCTTATCCATTAGGCCACACGAGCCACGATGCATTGATTGGCTCTAAGGCTGGCCATGATGCACACCACGTGGTTCAAGTCCTGGGCAGCTCACTGTTTGTGCTCCCTTGAGGTGCGCAGGATGCTCTAGTGGTAACTCCGGCTCGCTGTGGCTAAAAATTCTGCAAGTTCATGATTGATGATGTGAGGTTTGCATATCTGTGCACCATGTCTTGAGACCCCTTCATCAAAGTCAGATTGCTTTCTTCCCTCCAACATGTTGGTAGTGCAGGCCACGTGCCCAAGGATGAAAAGGAAGCAGAAGCTAGGGGCGCCTGGCCTCAATACTGGGAGCAAGAGCTTGGTAAGGAGGGGGCCTGAAGCGTGGATATGAGACCAAGCCACATCCAGGTTAGATGTTTGCAAGTCATTTGAGCAGTGCTGGGGATGAGTTGTACGCATCCAAGTCTTTCTTGAGGAGCGTTTGTGCAGTTGGCCACGTGGTGTGCGGCCTTAGAGCCAATGCATCGTGGCTCGTGTGGCCTAGTGGATAAGGTGCCTCCCTCGAACGGCATCTTCCCTTGAGGAGGCGGGGGGATGGTGTTTGCGTGTCAGGGGCAGAGTGTGCCCTTGACAGGTAGTTGATCAGAAAGGGCTTTGGCCTAATGGACAAGGCGTGGGCCTCCGGAGCCGGAGATTCCAGGTTCAAGTCCTGGGCAGCTCACTGTTTGTGCTCCCTTGAAGGACGTGAGTGGTTGGTGACAGTGGTCATCGTAGTGTGAGTGGCAATGAGGGTTTTTTGTGGTGGTAGCTGCAGTGGCAACGAAT
>CAXAMN010001281.1:144990-178476 GCA_963970005.1 Durusdinium trenchii | reverse complement strand
GTTGGTAGTGCAGGCCACGTGCCCAAGGATGAAAAGGAAGCAAGAGCCAGAACCGCCTGGCCTTAATACGGGGAGCAAGAGCTTGGTAAGGAGGGGGCCTGAAGACTGGATATGATACCAGGATGGCGATAGCTGCCGTGATCAACACGATGATCCACCACTCACTTGAGGTTTCCTTCTGGTCCTCCGTCACAGCTTCCACTCTCCCAAGCAGACTGGCTGCTGCCACCAACAGTCCCATGCCCCTAGTGAAGCTTGTTCTTCAGCTCAATCTTCTTGATCACCGCCTCCTGATGGTCACCCATCGGTGTCATGTTCAGGGCTTTCTTGAAGTTCCTCTGGGATTGGCCTGTCAACTGCTTGGTCATCCCATCGGCCACCAACTCCGTCCCGGCATCGTGGCTCAGTGACACCTCCCTGGCCCTCAGTGCCTCCGTCAACCCTGCAGCCCTGATCCGAAGATGCCTCGTCCTCCACGATGAGGTTTTTCCTGCTGCTATGGCTATCGCGGCCGTAGAGTCCGAGTTGAGTCTCAACGCCGCTTTCCACCCGAACACTGCCTCCACCAGCGCTCCCACTGACCTGGCCATGATCAAACTCTCCAAGAGCGCCATGAGCTCTGCCTCTGCTGCGTGACAAATGCCTGTCTTGAGGTCTGCCACATGATTGGGGTTCCATCGACGCTGGTCATGAGGCGTCTGAGTACACGTCCACCCCCTTGAACTTCTCCTGAGCCGTCTCTCCTTCTCGAGGTCCTCCAATGAGCAGCCCCTCATCTCTAGTCTCCCTCAAGTAGGCCCGAACCTGCTTGCCAATAGCAGCCACTCCCTTTGGCCTCTTCGTTGACCACTGGCACATCAAGTTGACTGCCAGGCTGATGTCTGGCCTAGTTCTGCCTGCGACCCACAGTAGCTCGCCCGTCTCCTTCTCTGCCCGAGCGACATCTTCCGGGCTTTGATCTGGCCCAATGCTGGTTTTCCGGTCTCCTCGTACTCCAGGAAGAGGTTCTCCAGGCAGGCTCTCTGGTGCACCACGAAGTCCCTTCCCTTTCTCTGATCCATGAGGGCTCTCCGATTTTCCAGCTCTCCTTGATCTTCTGGTGGATGCCCTTGACCACCGCCTCGTCCCCAGCAATGATCACATCGTTGACGAAAGTGGCGCACAGCCCCGCCAGGTGGCACTGCTCCTCTCCAGCTCGCTGTCCTCGCACCGCCCACATGTCGTCCTGCGCGGTCTTCTCCACCTTATAGCTGACCTCGCCCTCTTCCCAGCAGAACTCCTTGAAGCACCGATCACGATGTAGGCACCAGTCCTTTGGTGACGTGGCCAGCCCATATAGGGCCTTCCGGACTCTCCAGATTTCTCCTGGGCGCTTGAGGATTTGAGCTTCTCTGAACACCCGGGGCGGCTCAACAATGACAATTCCCCTCTCTGCCGAGTCATCGACTGGCGCATTCAGAAAGGCCGTTTTCACATCCACCGTTGAGACTGTCCATCCATAGGTAGCCGCGGCCTTCCAGAGGAGTCTCACCTCTCCTCCTCCAGCTCCCGAAGCAAAGGTGCTCTCGTCGGATGTGGATCTGGCAAAGTTCCCACAGGCGACTCCTCGGCACTTGTGTCTACCCGCGCCCGCTTTTCGGCTGAAGGTGGCCTTCGCTGGGACGAAGTCGAAACTCCTACCAATTCTCTCGGCCTCGACCTTCAGCTCATCCACCTCCTCTCGGCTGATCGGTTCCACGGCCTCTGAGTCATGCACCAGAGCTCCGTACTCCTCCAGCATGGACAGCTTCCACTCCTCGATGTTCTTGCGGACCTCTGCAAGCCCCACCATCCGGGTCTGTAGGAACTCCTGTCCAATGCCGTGTGCATTCTCGGCCTCGGATCTCCGTGTGACCTCGTCCCTCCGACCTTGTGTCACACTACTTGTCCACAGGGCGCGAGCTCCGTCCTCCTCCAGCCCATAGACTCCAGCTGCCTCCTCAGGCGTCCTTCTGCCCAATGTCGAGCAGCGTGGCACCAGAAGCTCTCATCCAACCCTGCTTCAATGAGGAGGGTGCGTGCACCCCGCTTGACCTGGGCGATCGCGTTCTCCGCGCGGCCGTTCCCCTTGAAGTTGTCTCCATCATTGAAAGTTCTCATGATGCTTCTGTCGTGGCACCACTTCTGAAAGGATCGGGATTGATATTCCCCTGCCCGATCTGAGTGAAGTCTCTTGACCGGGAAGCCCAGGAAGTCGAGCCGGGCCGCCATCCTTCCAATGGCTTCCACTACCGCCGGTCCTCCACAGTTCTCCAGGATCTCCACCACGAGGATCTGCTTCACCTGGAAGTCGCTCTCCACTTCGACCATCTCCGTCCAGGCCTTCTCATCGTCCAGTCCGGGCCACCCTTCTCTCAATCCTTCCGGGTTCTCCCCGTCCTCAACCACCGTCAGCTCCGGTCCATCACCCAAAGCTCCCGGCAGCTCGTGCTCCTCATTGATGGGAATGAGCGACTGCCCGTCCTTGGCCACAGGCACCAAATACACACCCACAAGCAGGTAGCGGCCCTTCCCCAGTTGGTCCTCCGCCAGCTCGAACGGTCCCGCTGTGTCGATCGACAGCGTATACGCGTCCGGATGTGGAATGCGCTTGTGGGCCCTGCTCCTCGATGCAGCGATGACACACGACTTGCATTCTCTTCGGTAGGGCAGATGCCCGTTCAGCAGATGCCTTTTCCAGGCGTCGAGGTCCATTCGCCTCATCTGAGGATCTCTGCTCTGCAGTGCTTCCCGAACTGCGACCACCAATGCCGCCTTCAGGCCAGGTGCCCAAGCTGCCCATGACTTCGATCTTGCGATCCTCTCCTGAATCGAATCTCCCCGATGGTCTTCTCCTCCATGCCCCTGTCCACGAAGACCCTCAAGTTCCTTGAGCCTGGGCATGTTAGTTCCCAGTCGGGTAGGTTTTCTTCGGCGTGTCCCATCGGACCCTGGTCGAACCGCACCTCAAAGAGCCCCCGCAACTTGACCGTCTGCCACTCCGGCCACGACCAGTATGTCGGGTATCGTGGGTGTCTCATCGACTCTTCATTCCTCCCCTCTGTGGCCTGGCCTCCATTCTCGGCCGCCTCCTTCTTGGTCTCCCCCAAGTAGGCCTCCGGGTCATCCGGTTGTTCAAGCGCGGTGACCACCTTCTCGGGTTGCGCTGCCTTCGATGCCCGATGATGGAGATACACCTGCCTTAGCCAAAGGAGTGTGTCGTCCTCCACCTGCTGTCCCAGCACCGGATCGAGGTTCGGCAGGCCAAATCTCCCAGGGCCGAGGTCCTGGCTGTCGATACCGCAGTCGACTCATAGTCCTGCGCGGCGGACCTCCCAGCAGGACTCGAAGTGTGCCACCGTCGGCGATCTCCGGCAGGTAGGCGAAGACATCGTCCCGTAGGATGTTCATGCCAGGATCGATGATGGTGTCCACGCATAGTACTGCTCTGCCTACTGACTCCAGCTCCCGCTGCCAGAACTTCTTCGTGTCCCCACTGAACAGATGGACCACCACCTCTCGCGCCTTCCTCAGCCTCCTTCTCTCATGCCGATTCCACGGAAGTGACTCCCCCGTCCATCCAACCTTCGGCAAGATCCTCACCAGGATTCGAAGTGGCACTTCAGGGAATAGCTCTCGAAGCTCTCGTAGGTGATGGACCTCCTCCACCTCGAGCTCATCACAACCACCATCTCCTTTCAAGACGGCCAATCGAGCTCGCTCTCTGACCATGCTCCGCTCGATCTCACCGATGAGCTCGCGTCCCAAGCCTTCATCCACCGTCGGGCACATTCCCTCCACTGCCACGTCCAAGAGTGCTCCACTTGGGTCCGTGAGTGTGAACCGGTCCTTCTCCCAGTAAGCCTCATAGCCCAATGAGATCAGTACTCCAAGTGGGACGATCGTCTGGACCTCATTCTGAGTCAGGAGGGTCTTCGTCCACGGGATCTGCCTGAGCATCACTGAGCCCTCCGCTAACTCCACTCGGACTTCTTGTGCTCTCTGCCATTCTTCCTCCGATTCGGCTCTCCGGAGACAGTGAGTCGCTCCCCCATCTAGGAGAGCTCGATCGTTGGCTCGAACCTCCAGGCTGCTCAGCTTGATGGCCTTGACTGCCGTTCTCCCCTCACCAGCCGGTCTCAAGCTCTTCAGGAGTGTGGTCGCCTCGGTCAGCAATGCTTGAACTTCTCCAGAGCTAGCTGCTGGCTTCTCGACCTTCTTTTCATCCACCACCTCCTCACTCGCAGCCGGGGGACTCCTCCACGATCTCACGCTCCTTCTTCTTGTTTCCGACTCCCTTTTCGGTCTCCTTCTTGAACGTCTTCACTTGCTTCTCGCCCTCAGTCCTTGGCTTGACTGCTGGACACTCCTTCTTGGTGTGCTTCGTGGACGAACATCCAAAACTCCGGCCCTTCTTCTCCAGTTGGCTCCAGTCGTGCTTGAAGCGGCAATCTTGCCCCTTCCTGCAGCCCTCCTCGGATTTTCAGAATCGGCAGACCTTGTCCTCGGGCTTCCCCTCGCTCTTGGCCTTTCCAGAGCCCTTCTCTCCTTTCTCCTCGATCATCGCCGTCATGGCCTTGACCTTGGTAGTAGCCGGTACCGTCTTGACCTCCGGCATAGGCTGCAGCTCACTGGTTGCAAGGGACTCCGCCTCCGCCGTGAGCATGTCCGAGAAACTCAGGACCGTCTCCAGGTTCGGAGTCACGTCCACTCCCAACGTGGCTCGAGTTGAGGACATCCGGAATGCCACTTGGTTCGATGTTCTACCCACCAGCTCCGACATCCGGTCCAAAGCCCCCAGCAGCAACGTTGCATCCGGGGTTGCAATCTCCAGTTCTTGTGCCCGTCTCAGGCTCCTGCGCCACCCTCTGAGCGCCTCCACCACTTCGTTCATGGTCTGTGGCGTCTTCGGTTCCACCAGTTGTCGTAGGAGCCGAGAACGCTCTGCCAGGCCTCCAGGCTGATAACGCCTAAACAGCGCGTAGAGCACCTCCACCGAGCTCGTAGTTCGACTTGACAAGATCTCCGCTTTGATGCTCTGCGGCACGGAGTTGAGCAACATCAGCTGTCCCCTCTGTTCAAGTCGGCTCCAAACCCCAGAACACTCGACCGGGACCCTTGGCCTGATGTAAAGCCGTTGAACTGGTTCCGCCTGTAGCCACTCCCGGTAGGCCATCATAGCGAAGTTCAGCACTTCTTCCCACCACTTCCAGCTCGTCGCGCTCAGATCCTTCATTGTCGGGGTCACCAATTGGATCCAGTCTCCAAGAATGATTGACCCCAAGTCTCCCTCACGAAGGTCCTGAAGAGGTGGTAGCTCTACTGACCTAATCGCCTCAGCCCATTGACCCTCCGATGAACTGGTTCCCAACTGCCTCAAAACCGTCTGGGCTGCTTGTTCCAGGGGCAACCCTTTGACTAGCTCCCTGACTCCGTCCCCATCTCCTCGATGGTGTCCGCCTTGGTAGACCCCACCCTCCAGCTCCCCAGGATCCAGGCACGTCAGGTACTCCCGAACCTCGTGGGGCTCCACCTCTCCCCATAGTGTTGCCCTCAACGGCCTCGGGAAAGTCCGGGATCTTCACATCGGCCCATGCCTGATTCGAAGCTTCCATCCTTCCCCTCACAGGGGTACGCGGGGGTGGATCCTTCGGAGGTGACGGTGGTGGTGTCGATGTAGGGGGTTTTGGTGCTTCTCCAGCGGTCTCTCCCTTCACCTTCTCCTTCGATGACTTGACCTCCCTTCTCAACTCCCCCAACTCCTTTTTCAAAGCGGCATTCTGTGCCATCACTGCCCGGAGGAGTTCCTTGACGTCCATTGAAACCACCCTTTTTCCTCATCCACAGGCTCCACCCGTCCTGAAGTCTGGGGCCCGTCCACAGCATCTCCGTCCGGCAATGCCGCTGGCCTCATCGCTCTCAGTCGAGCTTCTGCCTGAAGTCGCTCGCTCCAAAACGGGTTGACAGGCACCACCTTTGCTCCATCACCCTTTCCCTTTCCATGGGCTTCGCCCCGTCTTTGAGGCCCATAGGTCACCGGCGGACCCTCAGCCAGGACCATCGCGGTCACGGGCACCATGGCGTCTCGAGCGTCCTCGAGGGCGAGGACTTCCTCCTCTTTCGCCGACTCCATCGACCCCTCTTCCGGGGTCGAAGACGCAGCTGCCACGCTCCGCTTCGCCATGGGGACCAGCACCCTCACCTCGAGGGGTGGACTTACCTCGAAGCCTGGCGCAGGTGAGTTGGGCTCATAACCCGCACGACCGCTCGCCGCGGTTCTTTTCTTGGCTAAAAAAGGGCTTCGTATGGTTTCATGCCTTCACAAACTTGGTACACTTCTTGATTTAAGTGCATGTTCCTGCTCTCTCAAACTAGGTACACTTCTTGATTTGTGTGCACCTCTTCTCAACCAAAACTACGGTACACTTCTCTATTTGTGCACCGGCAATGAGAATCCTTTGGAAACAGGGAGGGGTCACTTCCATGCTAGGGAGTCAGAGGGGAAGTCCCCCAACCAAAGGATCTCAAACGAAGTCAACTGCGCCTTCCAGGTTGAGGGGATGAGAAGTCCAACATACACCCGTCCGATCCTCCGATCCTCCGCTTCGACGGAATGAGTTCCGTCAAAGACATCGCCTTATATGTCAAAGACACGAGGCCTCCAATAGGTATCCAGACACGACTAATGGGACCGCCATAGGACTGCCGATCAGTTGGGGTGGTTTTAGGGGGTCACAATGTATAGGCATATATGGCATACATGGAGTGTATGGGAAATATCAAGAAGCCAAAGTGAAAAGGAGAGATGCAAAGCCCCAGAGACCCCACGCGAGACACCCCCTGACACCCGCCCGACGTCGATTTCGTCTACGCCGCCCCGCTGGTTTTTGTGCGAGCGAAGTGGCCAGAGTTCCCGACTTCTCTCGCGCCTCCCGTGCCAGTTGCAGCCACTGCAGTGCCACGTCGAGCTCCTCGCGGCGCGCATAGATGCCACCGAGGTGGGACCTCAGTGCGAGGGATGTGAGTCCTGTCGGCCTTGTGAGGTGGTCAAGCCGATCGCGGAGAAGTGGTTGTGAAGCTTGGGCCAGGCGTGGCAAGGCGAATTTCGTCATGGGACTGCTGTGTCCAAGTTTGGACTGCCGAACGATCAAGAACTCCTTGCTCCATCATGTGAGCCAGGTGGTGAAAGCAGAAATAGCAGTTGGAAGGGGCACTCTACAATAATCTACATGCAGCCTGGGTACCAAAGGACCATTCAAGGCTGCAAAGCCTCTCTGTTACGATCCCTCCACATCTCGCGACTCTGAGTGCCAGCGATCCTCACTCGGTTCCCCGGCAAAACGACCGCGCCAGCAGCCGAGTGCAAGGTTCCCGTCTTCTCGCGGATCACCTTCGCCTGCAAGTAGAGCCTCAGGTGATCAGATCATGACCGCTGTCTCTTTTGGAGTCGGGATTGCATCGGATGCAGTGGTGAGAAGCGGATGGGGTTGGGGCAAACCTTTTGATTTGTATCCTGAGAGTTGCCCAAGAGGATCCCAAAACATCCCAAAACCACAAGCCCCCAAATCCATCACACCCCAGGTCACATGTAGATCGTCATGCCAAACCGCACAAACCACTACACTAGTCTACACCCCCAAGTTCCCCCATGAGGCCCCATCGATGCTCCTCAGCTCTTAATGTGCCAGTTCTGGCGGCTCCAGCTCCCCCTCCGCATCTCCCAGCAACGCCTCCGTCCGCGTTCGGCGCGTTCTCGTCTCGCTCCGGTCCGGCGTCGGCGGTCCAGTTCGCTCGCGATGTGGTAGGGTTATTAGAAACAAGTGCATCGCTAGTAGTAACAGGTGCCACGCTACTAGTAACAGGTGCCTTACTAGTAGACATATGTCTGCCACCAGGTCTGTAGGCATTGCTTGGCTCTGGCCGCCGCGAGTCGCAGCAGAACATGTTGCGAACATGTCACGCCGCGTCTGGGAGGGGCAGGCAGAGTGTCAAAGCGTGCGACAATCATTGCATGAACACAAGATCTTTTCATGGTATAGTCTCATTGACTAACATGGTCGGACAGCAGTTCAACTGGCCCACTTTGCGGAACATTTGAGGTGAGTGTTCTCTTGCAACTACGTCCCTCATGTCCAAAATGCATCTTTCTTTTCGGACGTGCTCCACTGGCTGCGCTGGAAGATCGCCAGCATGAAGCTACAGGGTGGGCAGGGTTGGGTGTTCTTGCCTGGCAATGAGCTTTCGCCAAAATGGCATCAGCAAAAATGACCGATAAAACGAACGACAAAGCATGAACATGCAAACCTGAAAGTGCAACTCCTGTTCCAACCTACCTACCGTAAACATGAGCACCACTCTCTAGTTTGCAACATACGCGAGAGGCGTATTTGTTCAGCTTTGATCGAACATAAACAAGAACCTCCTGGACATGAAAAAGCGCCGCGAGCTGTTTTCATCCGAGAGGTTACCAGCATGGGGACGTAACCCCCGGACATGATAACACCTCACTTGCTCAGTGGTTCCCGTGCCACGGGTGATCCTTCCGCATTTGACACAGGTGTGCAAACTTTTGCACTGGTCACCGAACCGGCAGCCGAGCGAACAATTGTACCACATGCAGCGCTTCTTGCCTGAGTATTTGAAAGACGAAAGCTTAGCCCACTCTGCTGACGGCACACGAGCATCCTTCTTGGGCGGATCACGCTTGGCATTGGAGAGATGCTCACGAGCTTGCTGCAAAGTTTTCTTGGCACGCTCTCGCTGAGCTTTGTTCTTCTTGGCTTTGCCGGAGAGCTCGGGCACTGATTCCGAGCGATCTCTCTTGGTCGAGCGCCTTGGCGGTGTAGTCGGAGCAGAGTTCTGACCCGCCTGCCGGAACTTGTCAAGTTCGGCACTGGAACGAGCGTCATTCCATAGCTGCTTGTGGTTGGTCAAGACTTCGAGCAGCATGGAATAAGTCTTCCGATGGTCGGAGTTGAGTCTGTAGACCTTCTTTCTGATCAGACTGTCGAGAGCAAAAGAGCCAACCCCCGATTTTCGCGCCGCCACTCCTCGAGCTCCGATAGATATCTCAATGGACCAGCAGCATGTGTGAAGTCACAAATATTAAGATACTCCAGGGCCACGAGGAAGGCGTGCAACTTGTCCATGACTTGGTATTCGGACGCTGCGATCGCAGGTCGCAGGCTGATCAACTGTCACCACCTTGAGGAGGTCTTCGGCATTCTTGGACAAGCCACTCTTCTGAGCAATCTGTTCGCTCCGAGTTCTCATCTCCCCAACTTCGTAAAACGGCACGGAGCCGTGCACCAAGTAGTCACGCTGAAGTCGTTCGACCAGCTTTCGATGAGGCTCACGATGGTGTGGGAGAAGAACGTCTGGGTGGCGTGCCACGAACTGCTCACGAAATTCTGCGTGGTCGTCACCTGGAATCTCAGGGACCTTGGTAGGATCCTCTTCCATCTTGGCTCGACGGCCGCGAAGTGGTCCTGCATATGAGCAAGTCTTCCAAGCTGCAGCGATCGATGTAAGCGAAATCTCTTGCTCACCAGCACTTGCCCCGAGCAGGGTGTCATCGCCGATGATCGTCTTTGCTGCTTGCTTGACAGCTGCGATAGTGTTGCCGAGCATGGCGAATGCTTCCACCGTCAACAACCTTCGATCGGCAATGAGTCTGCACAGATTGGTTGGCAGCCTCATGGCGGCCGAAGATCTGACGTAGTGCCATCTCTGGCATATTTGCTGGATCATAAACTGTTCGATCGACCATGGCTGAATGTCAAAACCGATGAGGCTCTTGAACGGAAAACTGTTCGGAAACACAGATCAGAGGACTCGTGAACACACTAAGGTGGAGAAATCAACATGAACAGAAAAAAGACTCACAGAACAAGCCCCGAAAAATTCGCCGCCCAACCCTGCGAGACCGGCAAAACATGCCAGGCGTACACAAAGTGAGGCTACGAGGAGGCATCCGGATCCAGCCCGTGGAATGACAGCACTTCCGGCCGGGCGCGAGCGCAACCCTTATACACAAGACACTCGGATCCGGCAGCGTATCACCCACTGACGAGCAGCTTGTCAAGAGCGCTGTGTAGTCCTCACTGCTCCTAGAATTGCAGTGAAATTTGTACTCGTACGAGGAGCCCGGACTGGGCTTCTTCATGAAGTATTCGATCGCCTGCAATTTCGCATCCGGTGCGTCCATGAGCAGGGTGTCCTCATCCTCCTGAACAGGGTGCTGCTCTTGAAGCATGTCTTTGACGAGCTGGTTGATCATAAGCGCTGACACTCCCGTGCGGTTCCGTGTGTACTTGAGCACGACGAGAGGCCCTGGATTCTTCCAGTTGGCTTGCAAACCGATCTCTTCGGTGGTCCGTCCGGTATGAACAGCCGCATCGAGCAAGGTGACTCGACACGAGTGCATGGTGAAGGCATGGATCTTCAGAGCGAGCTCTGACCGTTCGTTCCGCTCGACACGAGGTGAGTGATCGATGAGATCTCTGCTCAGATACTTCAACCACTGTAACGATCGAGCGAAAGAAGGTGGCTCGTCTTTGAACAAAGACTGGGTGTTGAGCTCGGGAATCCAAAAATCACGATCCATTCGCTGGGTGTGTTGAAAAACCTTCCACCCAACCTCCAGCCATTCTGAACAAAGAAACCCGATCTTTGGAACTACGAAACGAGTCTCAACACGTTTTCTTTCGACCTTCGTTTGCCAAGCCACCCCGAAGAGCCCTTCGTCCTTGAAGGTAAGCTCGAGCGGCTTGACATGAACTCCATCATCGAACCTGAGGGAGGCAAAGACCATACAAAGGATCCACCAAAGAAACAAGCGAGCTGCTACAGGGCGATCTTCGTCACAAACGAAAAGCTCCAGCTCTTTAACGACCGGAATGGGGATGGGGATCGCCTCTCTGAGCGTCTTCGCTCGCTCGCTGAGCACAGAAGCTTGCAAAGCTAAAGACCTGTGATCATCAAACGATGGTGGGTCGATGGCCAGCTTGCTACAGATCCACTTGATGGAAGCCCGCAAGGTTGGAAGAACGGAGGGCCCACATGAACAATTGTTCAAAAACATGCCATACTTTAGGACCTTGTCGATCGAAAGGGGGGTAGAACTCAAAGCCCACCGCACTTGCCCATTTCTCGAACCGCTCGAAAATACGCACGTGTCCGGCCATGGTGCGATGAGCCCCCGAGACCAAAACCAAACTTCTGAGCTGCATCTTCTCTGCGGCTGAGAGGTTTGGACCCAGGTGAGCTTCCTGAAAATGTTTGGCATGTTCACCAGCCCGAGCCCCAATCTCCTCTAGGCGAGCTGCCCATCGCTTTGTCTCGGACCTCTCCTTAAGGGGGTCGATGATGACGAGCTGTCCTGAGTTGCGGTCTTCGCCCGTTTGGGCTGGACCATGGGCTTGGCTGTCAGGTTGGCGATCGCTGATCTCTTCCTGAGCGTGGCCGAGGGGTCGGTGGACGAACTCGACGAGGATCCCGCCAGTTCACACAAGCCGAACCCTAGCTGGAGAGCGGTGGACTCGAAGTACGCTTTCTTGATCGACATGGACAAGGTCCAGAACTGCTCCAGCATAAGTTCACGACCGTGAAAAACTTCGACGATCGAGTCATCCCAAGACCTCCCAAGACCGTAAACTCTCTCCACGAAGTCCGAGCTGGAAACAGCCTCCATGGCTGAAACGAATGCCACTGAGTGGAGTGGTGTCTTCTTGATGGCCTGGGCGAACGGGGCATCGAAGACAGGAAGATCTAAGATATTTGATGACCACCGATCGGTGGTGAACATGCTAGCCAACCACCTGAACATGCTTGAGCCTAGTCATCGCTCAGACATGAGTCAAGCTAGCTGATCAGCGACTTCGCGTCTCCTTCAATCGATCGAGAAGAAACTTTCCAAATCAAAATTGATCAACCCCATAGATCCTCACGACCTATAGAAGGAAAGACCACCCGGGAGCCCAGCGGCACCAGAACTAGCGATAGGAGCGCAGCAAGCACAGAGCGGTCGGCTCCCTTGAAAAAGGTGCTGACACTGAACGGCCAGTGCACCCCTGAGCCCCCGCGACCGACTCCCCCACTGAGTATCTCACCTCACGCGGGCAAAAGTCGAGGTCGATGGACCAGTACGATCGACGTGATCGAGTGCTCAATCCAACTCAAGAAAATTATGATTCAAAACTGCGAAAGCTTGAAATATAAAAAGTGAACACTTCAGAAAGAAATGATCGCGAGTCAGCTCATTTCATCACTGCTGACGATCCTTCTCGATCGGAATCAATCGAGACAAGTCAATCAAATTCCAAATTGAAAAATACTCAGACCTCAGTGACTTCGTCCGGCTTGGGTGGCGCAAGCGACCGAGGCCCCACCTGGCTTCCTTCAGAGCCGTCCTCATGAATTTCATTGATCCGGACTGAAGAAGTTCTCTGCCGGTCTGAGCTCTGGCTAGAGCGCCACCCGCTGCCATATGCACGAGCGGCTTCCACAAAAGCTTGCGGCGTCATAGCCGACTGATCCAAATTCTCATTGCGCCTATGCTCGAGAGAGCGCCTAGGTGGAGCAAGCGGCGGGCGCCGGAGCTTGACCCGGATCCGTCACTGGCGCGGCAGGAACACCACGAAAGTCACCCGGGCCAGTCAGCGCTGGAGCGAGCTTGGGAGCACCTTCATGAATGCAAGCGGCTGCACCAAAGGACCTTCCACGATCGGGGGCAGAATGTTTGCCATGACCTCTTCATTCGGGTCGTGGTGCTGCAACGCGAGCGCGTCCGCATTCACGATCGCCCTCGAATTGCGGAACAACGGGCTCTCACAAACCAGATGCATGTTGATCGGGTTGGACTCAACCGCAATGCCTGAAATGCGCGGGCCCGTGTCATCGATCGATGTGACCTCCACCTGCGCCGTCCAATGGGCGTGACTGGCCGCCAGTTGACTGAGTGCCTGATCAGGCCCTTCGACCCTTGCGCCATGATCTCGGCACCACTTGGCGTTTCGGATCAAAGTTGGTCCGGAATCCAGTCGATTGCTGGCTGACCAGAATCGCATCTCCAAACGATCTGCACCGGCGCCGAACGAATCGGGCGAGCTGGTCGCAGTGAAGCGGCATTCGAAGTGGCAAAGTGGATGATCAAGTGCCACAACGACAGCCCCCTCCGAACATGCGTACAGGCGACCGCCCACTTCGAAGGAGATGGCCACCACACGCCCTTGGAAGACCGTGATGACAAAGCTCGGGATGAACACCGTATCGTTCAAGATATTGAAGATGGCGTCCGCCACATGGACCATCTGGATGCTCATGTCAGCGTCCGAGCGGAATCCACGAAGTTCTAAATGAACCAACAACTGGCCTTCCAACTTCATTTTGATATCGACCCAGGTAGGACTGGATTCGGTCATTGGAGGCCAGCGGAATGGCTGAAAAGCCGAGTGACTCAAAACCAGGCCAGTTGCGGCATCCCACTTGGCACACGGTGCGCTTGAATAGCAGGTTGCCGAGCCACAGATGATCACCTTCACACTGTCCAGCGTGTGCACAAGGAAGAGGTTGAAGTGACAACCAGTCGAGGGAGACTTCACAAGCGAGTGGTCTGACTTGACATTGAGGTGTGTCAAGGCATTGGTGAGCACTTCATCAAGCAGCCAATTCTGAAAAGGCGACTGGATCCTCATGTCACGATTGTCAATGATCAGAATTGAGCGCTCGCCTTCCCCGGCTCCAATCTGCGACAAATGATCTGGCAAGGCCGTGTTGAGCGGGTTGTGCCTGAGGTTCCCTGGAGCCAGGTTGCCCCAACGATAGGCACGCCTCCCTCTTCGAGCTGCTTGCTCTTGACGTTCACGAAGTCGCCGAGAGGCAGGGGTCTCGTTCGTGTGGTTGAGGAAGCTCTGTGCTGCTTGGAGAAAAGGTGCTGCTGCTGAGCTAGCCGATGGACCTCCTGGAGGAGGTGGTGGTGGAACCACTTGAGGAGCCACAGGCTGAGCGGGTGGGGCTGACCAGATTTTGCAGGCTGAGAACTATCTTCTTGAACAGGTTCCATAGCCGGCTCTGGCCACGGATCATCCACAGTTGGCTCGACCTCAGCGTATGACCAAGAGCTGACTGAGCTGGTCTCGTCCTGGCGGCCAGAGGCATTGAACATCTGACGGCGAAGTGCCGTGAACTTAGGCATGGTTTGGCCGTTGGCTGCGCAGCTTCCAACATTGCTCCCAGGCCCTGAACAGGACAAACGAGTCTATCAAAGACTGTTCTTGCCTGGCAATGAGCTTTCGCCAAAATGGCATCAGCAAAAATGACCGATCAAACGAACGACAAAGCATGAACATGCAAACCTGAAAGTGCAACTCCTGTTCCAACCTACCTACCGTAAACATGAGCCCTGAGTGTTCTCTTGCAACTACGTCCCTCATGTCCAAAATGCATCTGTCTTTTCGGACGTGCTCCACCGGCTGCGCTGGAAGATCGCCAGCAGATAAGTGCAGAACCTCTATTAAGCTCCACCTGTCAATGCTTCACCACCCCAATCCAAAGTGCTTGGCTTCGCTTCTTTCAGCATCTCCGAATGTCTCCATGTCTTCCCTTCCAGGCCCCAAGAACAACCCCAAACCAACCGCAAAACCACCGGACCTCCACCCTTCGGCCTTGAGCTCAGCGATGTTGGTCAACAAGGTGGCCCCCGCCGTGGTCTCCAGCGTCCCCGTCTTCTCCTCGGAAAGCGGCCGCACGCCGGTCGTCGCAGACGCCGAGGCGCAGTCCACCAAGGGCCACACAGGCCACGCCTTGGTGACCCCTCAAAATGCTAACCCGCAGGTCGGCAAACAAGAATTCGGAAATGGCCGACTATAAACATGATAAAACCTCATCCGCCCTGCAAGTCTGCCAGATGTCGCTCAAACGTCAGCGTGTTGCGGAAAAAGCTCGCTCGCTCAGCCGCATCTGCCCACCATTCCACCATCAAAACATCCCCGCGAGTCACCCTCAGCCCTGAATATTGTTGGTCTTAGGCTCTCGGATGGTCAGCGCTTGCTCGAAAGCCTGCAAAACTAGCTCGCAGGCGTGATGATGCTATCCAGGATCAACATCCGTGATGCTCAGACGTTCATTCGCCTGTGTGGTGAATGGTGTTCAACATTCAACAGGTTTTAACCCTTCCGAGATCGGCCTCGTCGACTTCGTCTGAAAGATTCGTTTGGAGTACGTTTCGTCATGCGAACACATCTGATTGCCATGCGTCTGAGCCGCGTGTTCTTGGCCGAAAGCAAAAACACACAGGCGGCAAATCTGGCTCCTTCGCTTCACTAAAAGGCATAGACGCATAGATATCAAAACGACACCCTCACGCCACCACATGATCTTCACAAATGCTGGCCAACCAGCCATTCTTCAAGGCTTCCTCAAGTCTTATATAGCTGCTATTGGCCACGGGAACCAAAACCATATGCAAAAAAACATCAAAAAACACGAACGGGCGAGACGAACGCGCCAGACCAGCTGCCAGACCTGCTTCGCTTTCTTCTTCTTCTTTTGCTTCATCCGGGCCACTCCAATGTTCGACAACAAGGCGGCCCCCTCGGGAGTGTCAATTGTCTGGAGGCTCCTCGGTGCATATCGCCATCCGAGCCGCCGGAGATCCCCCAAAACCGAGCAACACGGTCGTTGTGTATGTGAAAAAAGGGGAGATGGGTCCGGTACTGGGTCCGGTGTGTATTTTAAGGTGGACACCCAACCAATTACTGTATGGGTTTTGGTCTATTTCCCTTCTTCCAGGCGTTTGGGAGGCCTCCCTAAGGCTCCGTAACACGCCTACGGTTCATCCAGATGCAGCGCCTGCCCCTGCGCCAAAGTCATTGTATAAGTTGTTATACAGAAAGTAAATCCTAGAGGGCCTTCCCCGCACTCCTGGTAACCCCTAAAACCCTAAACTCCTGTCTTGAGTCTCAGCCAAACTTCCGCCCAAAACCATCCCAAAACCGCACCTGGAATCGGGGGCCATACCGACTGGCACGTCGGATATTCCCAGAGATGCGGCCAGTCGGTCTGCGCGCTCGTGGATCGCAATCCGATCCGAATACGGCCAGGTCCGAGCCGGGCCGAGGTGACGTTGGCATATTCACCCCGAAGGTGTCCAAGCCCAATGGGGGGGGAGGGTTGAATTCATCAAGAGTCTACAGTCTAGAGTCTAGTCTACGTCTTTCCTCTGTGGACGTTGTTCTCGTGAAGTTGATCCCGTGGTCTGCGTCTCTCGGTCAGTTTGGCAGTCAGTCCCAGCGGCGCATGAATCTTCAACGCGGCCTCATACGCTTCCAGTGCAGCCTCCAGATCGCCCTCCTGTCGCTTGGCCGCGCCCAGGCTGTTCAGCAGCACTGCGCCTGCCCGAAGAGTGGGTAGAGGAAGTCGGGTGGTGGACATGTCTCAAGCTTCCTAAAATGTATCCATGTCAATCCATGTATACTCCAATCACAAGGCCATCAACATCACCAATCCAGCACCCCCGGCCTTCCGGCGTTTGAAGGCTCTCCGCCTCCTCCAAGACCTGCCGTGCCGAGCTGTACAGCTCCAGCTTCGCCGCCAGGTCGCCCTGGACGCCCCGCAAGCGCCCCAGCCGCCGCAGCGACGTGGCTTTGGCCATCGCCGCGGTCGACGCCGGGCTGCACAGCTGGAAGGCGCGCGTCGCGCGCCTGGTGAAGCGGTTCGTGTCCGAGCATGTCTCATCGCTGCGGGTGCATGGTCCACAATGTTGGCCACCTTTTTTGTGTGTTCTGGTGTTGCCCAAAAGTTGGGCGAAAACGGGGACGGGATGAACCCGTTTGGTGCTGTCTCAGTACCAATCAACAGGGCAACGACCAGCATCTGATGAACCCAGCTCTTCGCAGAGTGTTGCAAGTTCATGATGTCCCAGTCCCCTGGCACGTTTATGATGGCTCCGTTTGGAGGGAGCCAGGTGACCGCAGAAAACAAAAAGAAGGAATTAATGACGTGAGCCCTTCTCTGACGATGGATGTTGCTTCAGACGATTCAACTCGGTTCCCGTCAGCAGCTTCTGGGATCAAAGAATGCAGCCGAGGTGCTGGTAAAGCTGTGAAGCTGCCTCCAAATCCCCTGGGCTATGCGTGGGCCATACCGTGGGTTGCGTGGAGCGGAAGTGCCGTGCCGTACAAGTCAGCAGCCAAACCATGAAACTCACAGTGAACAAACATGAGAAAGGGAGGACAGTAGGTTGCTCCGGCCGCAGATCTATTCCAAAGAAATAGGACGCGGGCACGCGCGCGACACTTCGGGGGATTGTTTGAGCATTCGTTCTCGGCAGGGATGCCCCGCCCGCATCGCTGTGGCTGCTGTAGAGGTTCTACTGAGCTGACTCCCAACGTCAACACAGGTCATGGTTGGTGATAGTGAGTAGAAAACGGCTTCCATCTGGGTTGGTTGCTGGCGAATGGTTTCGGGCAGCCGTCCAACAATAAAAACACATTCGCATTTGAATGTAGGGCTCTGGTACTCGCGACTCACAACATCTCACAACCACATATATATATATATATATAGGGAAGCAGGGGGAGGATTGGTCCAGCGGCCGCCTGCAAGACCCCTGCGCAAAGGACAGAAGATGTCCGACAAGTCCTCGCAACGACCACTTGTGTCATCGCGCCTTTCTTCTCATAAATCTCTCCAAGGTTGGACATCAGCTCAGCCCCATCAGCAGATTTCTCCAAATCCAAGTGCTGCTCCTTCAGCCTCCGGACCCCCCAATCCCCGTGCACAACGAAAGGCATCCGGGCAACGTGTCAACACACGGATGCCCGTCGCACAGCCTCTCCCACCCTTCGCCGCAAGAAACTTCTCCCCCAGCCGATCTACCTCCCAACGTTCCACGCCTGAGACCCTCTTGCAGCAAGTGCTCAGCACGTTCCAGATATCCCAACGAGATCAAAAGGCTCCCAACCTGCGGCGAGATCGAATGGACTCCTACTTCACGGGGACTGGACCTGATCACCCGACCACCCGCCTCGTTGCAAAGGCCGGCAATGGCGTGGTCATCTTCCAGCTCCTCCACCTCCAAGCTTCGTAGGATGTGCCCCTCACATGCGCAAAGGATCCTCAGCACGGAAGGCAGGAAAAAGGCACCTGGCAGGACCCCTCCTCTGCCAGCAGTTCGTCTTAGAACTTTGTTTTGGAAGACTTGCGGTTTGGAACTCAGCCAGCATGGCTCAATCACACTGCCCACATCCAGCTCTTGACAAGGAGCCACTCCTTCAAGTGCTCCCCAATGACCTCAAAAGGCAGCGAAGACAAATGGCTCACACAAACGTAGAAACTTCGCGAGGCACAAGGATTTTCAAACTCTTCAGGACACAAAGGTGTTGCTCATTTACTACTAGAGCTACAGCTGCCTCAGCAAATCTTGAGCGAAAATCACCCAGTGAAGATTGGTGTCCGGTTTCACTTAGAGAACTTAGAGGTTTTCTGCAAGTTTCCAGGACCCCACTCCAAAGTCATGGGGATAGGTCAGCCTAAACCAACCCCTCCACCGACTTGCCCCAAGAAAAACCCGTTCAAGGTCCACCGGCCCAACTGCTGCGAGGTGAAGGCGAGGGCAAAGCCACTGTGTGTGTTTTTCGCGTTCGCGTCGTTCGTGTCTCAGTGGCCGTGTTCAAGCGATGATAGCCAGGCCCTTGCTGGATCATCTCCTAGGCAAGCTGCCAGGAACAAACGGACACGTTGGTTCACGGCCTTTGTTGGGACATGTGGATATGTTGTTGCACTTGTTAAGTTTCCCCAAAATATATCTAGGAACCGAATGAATCGTGAGTTTTCCTGCGTCCAGTAGGTAGGGGCGTCCAGTACCTTAATTAAGTAAGCGCCCACCTTGGGGAGGCAAAGCGGCCCAAGGCAAAAAAAGACCACTGAGTTGGTCAGCTTAAACCGATCAAGTGGTCTCTAGGACAATGCTTCGGTGAACATGTTCCGAAGCCGCTCTGAACGGCGTTCTGAACGGCTTTCTTTTTTCAAGAAAGACACTTAAGCCGAAACGGTTCCATGTGGCATCCTTTTTTCAGACTTCAGACCTGTGGCACCTTCCAGATGCCATGCATGAAGAAACACCAATACAGTATGCCATCTTCGGCCCCCCCCCTTAGACGCCAAGAGGCCAGAATCAGCTCCCGGTCCTCAACTGATGAGGACGGCCACTGAGGAGAGGATTCTGTGGTGTTACTTTTTGGGTGCCACTGAGCCTCTCAAGCCGTTTTTGTCGGACATCGATGCTCTGAGACCAGCACTGTGACATCTCGTGACCCTTGAACTTGAGGACTCTGAAACGAGAAAAGTATCGCTACAAGGGAGGGAGAAATCCCCTCGTTGCAGTTGGAGATCAGAGCATCAGAATATCTGGAGGATGTCAGACGTGGATTCGACCACTGATTCCACCGGATATCCGAGCGATCCCCAGCATCCACAGTGCTGCTGCCCAAAGGCGGCTGTTCTGAAGAGCAGTATCCCATCCGTAGATTGAATCAAGTTCATTATCCTGACTCCGTATTTTTGCTATGTCTTATTCAGCTTATCCATGCTTATCCCAAGAAACCTCCACCTGCTCCTGCTTTTTTGGATCCCTTTTGGGGTCTCCAACTGTGGCCAACAAGATGCTCGGGAAACGGACGCTTGTGCACATTCCACGTTAAGCTTGGACAAGGTGTTCCAAACCGCACCAATACCTGGCGTCTTCGGCTTTAGCTGAAGTACACGCACAGCATCTCTGACCAGTTCAAAAGCACGTGCAGGGCCATGAATCATGAGCCTAGGCCTGCCGTGTCACTTGCTGGAACCCTCTGGAACCTACATGCACCTTTCTTGCCCACTCCATCTGTCTATGAATCTCGCTGATCCAAGATGATTCACAACTCCAAAGATTGGGAGCCTGTCAGCCTGTCAGCCTGTCGCTGCTGAGCAGTCTTCTCCCGCTCGCGCGCGGCTCGACCGTGCCTCGGCCGTGCATGAGCTCCGCTCGCAGGTCCATGGCCTCGCTGGGCGGCATCACCACGGTGACCTGGCAGAAGCGGAGGGATCTGGCCACCTTAGGGGGAGCACGGACGACGAACAGCGGGGAACAGTGGATGAATTGGAACAGTTGTGCTTCCCAGCACGTGGGATGTAACTCTGTGGGGAGGGCCACTCACGACCAATGAATACAGGGTCTTACATTGTGAGCTAGAGCTTTTGCAGCAAGAACAGCACATCGACCACGGCATCAAAAACGCAGCAAACTACCATGAGCAAGCTTCTTCTTGTGGTAACAAGGACGCTACTAGGAACAAGTGCATCGCTTCTAGTAACAAGTGCCTTACTAGTAGTAACAAAAAGCTTGTTTCTAATAGCTTCTTGTTACTACTAGTAAGGCACTTGTTACTACTAGCGTGGCACTTGTTCCGTGCTCGCTTTTTGGGCACTGCCTTTTCTAGGGATGGGGGTTCAGAAGCGTTGAGCCGTTGAGCTCTCTCTTCTCGTGCGGGAGACAAGCTCGACTCGCTCCAGGCCTGGCTCTTGGCCACACAAATGGCTGTAAACATCTCCTCAGCCGTCCAACTCCAACTCTTCACAGGTCTGACAAAAAACACTTCATGGTCTGGCGAGAAGCAGGTGGCTTCGGTGACATCTTCGATGGTGGGGAGGTCCTCATCTTCCCCTTGTTCCCCTTCGTATTTAGGGGGCCGCCATAGGTCTGCATCATCCCCCAAGTTAGGCACAACTCTGCCTCTTTCAGCCCATCAATGCCCATCATCCACCACCCATCCGCCCGTTGCAGTGGGCGTCGCCATGACTTCTGGCCCAAGCGTCGAAGTCGCACCTGAGCACGAGAACGTCGGTAGGAAAGCCCAGGACGATGTGAAGATGCAAACCAGGACGACATAGAAGGCTTGTGCAAGGATAGAATGATTCCTTCGGAATGATCATGAATGTCCTAGGTCCTAGAGATCCTAGAGGGATAAACCCAACTGTTTCTGTCTTCGAAGGGAAAAACAGAGCCCACCCAGCCACCCCAGCCACGCTCTTGAAACACGGCGCCACACGCGGGAGATGTAGAGTGGATCCTGAGGCCAGCGCCGGATGTGGATGTTTCTTTGCAGGGTGGATCTCTTGTGATTCAATAATGTCTGATATCTGGTTCGGCTTCCCACTGTGAAGCTAAGAAAAAGATACAGCGGCCGCTGTAGAAGAGCGCACACTGCCAGCTGACAGGTCTGTTGATCTGAAAAAGCAATTGAGCCATGCCTGAGCCATCCTTGATCGAACAAAGTGATCGTACAAAGTGATCGTACAACGCCAAATGACGCAAGGAAAACAAAGGTCACGACCAGTTCCAAGGTGTTGGACATGTTCCGACTTGTCTCCACCATTTGTGTACACCGATTGGCAGCACTTCACATCATCCAAGGCACATCCCAGGGAGACATCATGGCAATCACATGGCCAATGCCGCTCACTCTCCTCGGCTGTCTAGAAGCCGGCCTCCCCTCTCCCTGCATCAGAGTCTTAGGGCTTTCTTCTCTTGTGGGAAAAACATCCGTTTCAACACGAAACAATACAGACATTCCAACGACCTACCATCCGCCACCCCATGCCCTCCCATGCCCTCCCATGCCACCCCATGCCACCCCAACCAACCCTCACCCTCACCTCCGCCATTCTCCACGTTCCTTCGGTCCAAAGCTCTCCCCAAAGGCCCGTTCGAACTGCTCGAAGGGCACCACATCACCCCTGCTGGAGGCCTCGTGCACCCGGTGTTGGTTGATGCACAGACCTCGAGGTCTCCGCGGCTCATCGCGACGCGCGAAGGAGCGCGGCGCCGCACGCATCGGGTGCGGAGCGGATGCGCCCGACACGCCACGGAGGAAGAGGACCGAAGCAAGGGACGGGCATCTGAGGAGAGGCTCCCAGGAGCCTCCGAAGTCGTTGGACCCGTGCGATTAGTTCGTGCCATGTTGTTCGTCCGTACTGAACGACTTTCCTTTCTGAACATCTTCGCCACAGCTGCACCACAACTCTTCTGGGCACCCTGACAGCAAATCCAAACATAAGCCTCTTGGGGCTTCAGCTCGTGTTTTTCGCAGAAGTCATTCAACGTCTCTGCGATGTCGCCCACCTTCGGTACGCGCGGTCGATCAGTCACAGGTGGCGGAGATGAGGTTCTTCAATGGCCATGGCATGACCGTTGACGTCACCCACTGGCCGATCAGGCGCAGTGGAAAAGCGGAGGAACCTTTTCCTCTGCATGAGGAACAGAAAATAACAGAAAAGGCCATGCGATTGGTTCTCTGAAGTTTCTTGTCTCAACAAACTGATCAGGTCTGATGAAGTATTAGCTTTTGGTGTTCTGGAGCTGCAAGTCCACCCCCCACAACTCCTTTGCCACAGGCGCCTGGTATCCCCAGGTGTAGCTCAGCATGAAGGACGCTGGCCCTGCATGACATGGTCCAAAGATGCCGTCCACATAGGCGGAGCCCATCCTAGCGAGACAGTGCTACCAACATGGGCCGCCGCTCAGGAAAGCTTTTCCGTTTTTTTGGTTGAGGGTCCGAGGTTGTGATAGTTGTGATTTGGCTGAAGGCTCCACGGATTTCTACATCATTCAGGTCAAGAATTACTTGGAAAACCTCATCCCATCCATGGTCCTGCCATCGCGCAGGCATCTCACCTTGTAGCCCTTGGGCCGTATCACCGTGGGCCTGGCAAGCCGAGCCGGCCACGCGTTGCCAGTTGCACAACCCCACTTCCCCGCCATGTGAAGCCCAAGTTAGGGGGCGGCGAGCCGAAGCCGCCCAAGGAGATCAAATTGATCACATGAAACATTATCCAACTAAGCCACCGAGTCCCAACCTATTGCAGATCTTCGTGAATTATGCTCTCAACAACGACGAAGACCCAGTCAAACTGCCAAGTTGCTCAATCTCATACACCCTGGCGGTGGCCAAGTGCCCAGCAGCTTCCACAGCAGGCAACAGTGCGTGCGTCAAATGCCAAACGCTGACCTGACAGGCCCAGTAAGTAGTGCAGTTGCCGTCCTTTGTTCATCCCACAACTTGGTCGTCTCTGGCTTTTACCATCTGCCACCTGCCCAAACTCAAACATTCATGGGACCCAAGAAGAAGAGGGGAAGCACGACCCTCGAACTGAACACAGAATCTCCGTGAAACTCCGTGAGGAAAAACATGAAACACTCATGAAACGACCCTGATCGGGGGCTCGAGGAGCCACTTCAGCCATTTTTGGGGCGCCCACTTCAGCCAGAACCCTTCTGGGCCCCCGTTGCGGCCATGGGGCGGCTCGGAACTCATGCCCTAAGTGTTGGTCAAAGAGGAAGTCGCAAAAGCACTGCATGTCCACCTCGGCAGGGACAGGAATTTGTCATAATTTGTGTAGGGAAAAACGGCCTGGACCCAACCATCCATTCACCTGGTGTGGTGTCTTTATGACGTGAGGGGCACAAGTTCCCAACCCAAGCTCTGCCACCCTGCACGGCCGAGCCACTTCTGCCTCCAGCGACGTGGCGGAAAGACCCGCCTCGTGATCACGCCCACGCTGGTCGAGCATTTCTCCGGTGGGGGGGGGGGTTCTGAAGCAAAACACGACCAACTCGGAAGAGAGATTCCTCGTGGACTCGTGAAGCTTCATGGGGTGATGTTTGTTGCCCTATCTTGCGGCTGGCTCTTGGGTTGGGGTAGTGGGTAGCAAGTGGATGCAAGTGGGTTTTCCAAAGCACTTCAGGCACTTCCGCATTTACCACCTCTCTCCGTTGCCCAACTGGATCTGGGCCCAGGCACATACTCCAGGAGCCCTACGCCCGGAAGTGCCAACAGCTCGAAGAGGTGGAGGAGCTCCGCCACGGTCAAGGGCAAGCCTCACATCGAGCGCTCGACGGGACCGGTCCGGGGCTCACGCTTCGTGTGGACCGGACAGTGCGGGACGAAGAAAACGACGTGGAAAACACGCGCGTGAAGGTGTAAGAAGGTGCGTGAAGATTCCCACGTGTCTTGAGAGGACATAAAATCTACCGGCCGGCCAGTCTTTCTGGATCTTCCTTGATCGTATGTGTTTTTTTTGCAGCAACTGTGTCGGGGCATCTGCTATAAAGTAGACTCAGTAGAATCAGGTTGGTCATGTCAAATCCGGCCAATCCGATCGGGGCGAACCCAACGAACCCTTCCAGCCGAACGGAGCCGAGGAGCTGCCTTTGAACTGCTCCAAGACTCGTGCTGCAGCGTCGTGCTGCAGCGTCGCCAGGCTGCAGCTGCGCCATGGCCACGGTGTCATGCCCAGGGGCCGCGAATTGGCGCTAGCGGTTCCGGACACCTACTGGGTCACTTCAGTCTGTTCGGGGAGCGTTCTTGGGTTGAATTTCTTCTTCGCTTTCGGTCGAACGAACGTCCTAAAACCTCCAGTCATTCCCAAACGTTCACTTCTAATCCTTCGAATTTTACAAGGTTTTTTCTGCAAGTCTGTAGTTTCGTTGAACAAAGTTGCCTTCCTTGGCCCCAAACGAAAGGCAAGCGTTCCTACATGAGGGTGCAGGCTGGATACTTCAAGAGTTAGTTCTGTGCGCAACGGTCGTCATCGGTCCGGGGCCGCTGTTTGGGGGTCGAACCGGCTGTCGGTCGAATCCTGTCGAGCTACGGCTGTCGGTCATCAAAGCTGCAGCGAGCATTCCACGGCACTGCTCTCGGCGAGCAGCTGGACACAATTCGGGAAGCAATCCGTGACAGTCAGGACGGCCCCCCCCCCAGCCCCACCAATTGCACACCTCCTACCACAAAATCATGCTGAAAAAGCATGAACAAGCAGCAATTCAACTGCTCTTCATCTGTCTCCAACGCGACCGGGTCGTGTTCATCACCGGTCCGGGGGTCCCGGGGGGGTTCGCTCGAAAACACTGAGTCCCCGGCCTTTGGGGCGCTCTCATCCACCTGGCATTTCTCGGGCTGAGCTGCGAGCTCTGCGGAGCCGAAGAAAAGACTTGAAGTGACATGGCACACGCACCCCATGTGAGTAATATATATATATTATATATATATATATAGACCCCCTATTTGAATTGAACATGCTCTTCATAGGGGGTTATTGATCAAGAGTCTACATTGCGTCAACAAGTCAACAAGATACAAAAAGTGCATACAAAAATGACAGCAGAATCGAGAGGCCTGATTCCATGAAAGGGAGAGACATCTGCGTGTTGGTGAAGGTAAAGGGAGCTGTATGCAAGGACGAAGCCCTAAGATTTGATATGGGGAGAATTGATGAGAATTGTGGTAGGAAAGTGCAAGAATTGATGAGAATTATTGGCTCTGTCCCCTGTGTCTGGTCGCTCCGGTCTGCACGGTGCAACGTTTCACGATTCACCGGTCAGCCTCGGAGGCAACGCTCCGCAGTGGGCCCTGCAGCTGCAGAAGACCATCCAATCATACAGGCCGGGAGATCCCATTTCCGTGGATTTCGGGGGGGTGGAATCCTTTGACATCAGCTGCGAGGATGAAGGCATTGGTTGGATCTCACGAAATCAGATCAGATTCCGATGGAGAAACCATGAGAAACCGGATGCAAGAACAAGCATGACTAAGCCAACCAACCAAATGCTGCTGGTCCAAGACCTTCGAAAACCTACATCTCAGATCAAGTCGCCACCAAAATTCTGAATAAAGCATCAGCTTCGGCACGCTCCCCAAAGCATTGCCCGAAAAAATAAGCGTTCTTCAGCAAAGGCAGGAAGTCATTCTACCAAAACCCTCCTGACCGGTACCATCTTCAGATGGTGTGCACGAAGCGTGTCCCTTCAAACGATTGCCCTCCGCTCCGGCACCTGTGGTGACTTTGGGGGCGATGCCTTTGGCTCAACTGCTTCATGGGTGGCCAGCGGAAGCAGCTGAGCCAAAGCCTTCAGCCTGGATGAAGCTCTCAGACAATGAGGGCCATGACCAAACAACATCAAATAACATTTTGCTATCAGCATATATATGCACACACCTCACTATGAAATTCTGCGGTTGTTACTGTTGAATACTCAAGCTTGGATACCCAACACGTGTAAAGTATCACTGCGGTCTCTCTAAGGATGCTAGTTAATGATTCCAAGATTTGCTCAAGAAGGCCAATCCAAGCATCTACAGTGGTTTTTCAGAATAGATGGCACGCCAAAGATGTCTTTGTATGGGGTCCATATAAACCACCGTTTGGGGATTTGCGCCATCTACTGTACTCTGAAAGCACAGTACAATTGCATGCAAGCTTTAACTGTTGGAGCCGAGGTGCGCTTTGGCTGAGGCTTCCTGAGTCATATATCAAATTATGACGGAAACACCACTTATTTATGAAGGTGGTGGCTTGAAATTCCTCAGGCCGAGAACGACCACGACGCCCAGAAAAGCCTCCAATCAATCAGAGGACTCTGCAGACTCAGAAGGAAAATAACAACTTGCGGTCGATATGATTAAGGCCACCAGAGATTCTTTGGGTCTGTTCCTTCTACGACGGCACGGGTCCAACCACGCGGCGGAACGGTGAGAAGCTGGAGAAGCGGGCACCGTAGGCGCCAGCATGGCCAACAGGCCGAAGGGCAGGGCGAGCTGCCAACTGTGGGCAAATGTGGAGAAAGCGACTGGTTTGACATTGGCCTGCTGTTTGGGGTCTTGGGTTGAAGGATGTTGAACGGAGCTACCTGCCAGACTTATGGATTTGGAGGTCTCTTGAAATGCAGTCTGCGATGAAGGAACAATTTGACCTCCATAATTAGTCATTCACAGAACTATGCTGAGTTCTTGTACTATCTTATAACATTACAGCTGTCAATATTGTGGTATGTAATATATTTGCAGATTGGCCTGGCGCAAGCTTCAAGCAGCTGCGGTGCAACCTGTGCTGCACTTCTCCCGCGCGTCAAGATGTGGAGCAGCTCAGCAGACCTCGGTGGCACCAAACATGTTTGATCCCCCCAAACATGCGGCGCGACATGTAGTCAAGACATGTCAAACCTCAAGGCCTCACCAGTGGCCTCAACCCCAATCTCATCCATCAATCTCTGAATCATTCTCATCCATCCCTTCTTCCATGCAATCCCACCTTTCCACCATCTTCTAGGGCTTCCCAACGCAGCAGATGCTTCCACCGCCTCCACCTCCCCACCATCGCTAGCCGCGAGGAACGCGGCGCACTCGCCACCAAAGGTCCCGGCGGTGCGGGCCAGCCTGGGCGAGGGTCTACACCTCTCACTGGGTCATGGACGCCTCTGGCTGTAGTCGCTAAAAAATACCAGCTGCAACCTAATCACGATAGCCTCTTTTTTGATTGGATTCACACTGTCAAACTGCTATAATATTATAGATATATATATATATATTATATGTATAGACATACCCTAGGCCTCCAGCCAGAATAAATTTAAATAGGCGTTACCGTTACCGAATCAACTAAGGATTTTACACTACAAACACCCGGTCGTTCCCATTTGTTCAATGGTCTTGGAAGTCTAGGGCTAGGGGCACATCCACAGACGACTCCATGGCAGACATAAAGCACCAGCGTCCCCGACGCGTCCACCCCGACCTTCTCCGACCTCCAGCGGAGCGATCGACGTCGAGCTGCTCATGTGGCAACATCACTTCGGCTTGTGCCCCAGCCAGCCAGGCAGCCTGGCCCACGCGAAGGGCGGGTGTCCAGGGCGAGTCGTTTGCGAGCAAAACTCCTAGAATCTCCAAGACCGCAAAAGCCTAACTTTATAGAATCTGATTGAGTTGAATCTGATTGATTTTATTCCCTGGATTTCCGTAACCTCACCAAAACGAACCAACGTCCCAACATCTGCGCTGTTTCATCCCTGTCTCCCTTCCCCTGCCCGTCTCACTTGATCCGCCGATCCACCACTCTGCAACCACTGAGGTCTCCACCCCTCCGCCACCCACCGGCCAGTGCCTCCTTGATGACCAGCTCCGCGTTCGCGGCCTTCGCCCGGATGCCCGCGCGCACGAGGCGTGTGAGCTCCAGGGGCGTCGCCTGGGTCTGGGTCGTGTCAAGCGCGGAGCCAGGTGACATCGAAGGAGCCGCGGGGTGGGGCGGTCCTAGGGAGGATTGAGCACCAGGTGGCGCAGGTGGTGCTTATGTATCGTGCTTGGGTTTAGGGGGAAGGGAAAGCTCCTTGAGGCTTGACTGGAAGAAAAATGCGATTGAGGACGGAAGTTCTCCGAGCAGCCCTGGCAGAGGAGAGACACAGGTGGTGCACTCAGAAGTGTCCAGCACTGTGTCCAGCATGTCCGGTCACATTCGTTTGCACCATCTGCCTTGAGGTCCTAGTGAGCTCTTGGCTTTCCACTGTCATATCATGTCATATCATGTATGATAACCATTAAAAACCTTGTGGCTTCGTCTCAGTGAAAGCTTTTAATGAACAACACCCAACTGCTATATACTGCCTGGCACTGGACACTCCATCAAGGCTTCCCCTCCATCAGCTGTGGCACCCTGTTTCTGGGCCCCATCAGGACCCCCCGACCTCTTTGAGCGTGAAGCGTGCTGCCTCCAAGATCACCGTGACGTGGGTACTCTCCAGGAACCGCGCGTGGCAATAGGCGCCGCACACCTCGTCCGTTCAACGAAAAACGCGTGCGCCCGCGCGCGCCCGCGTCGACGAAGAAGTCGTCGGGGCCATGGTCGAAGGCTGAGGAGTTGGCGAATTGCTCCAAAATCCATGTGCAGTCGATTTAGTAGAACACTATAGAACACTGGGCTCTCGGAGTCTTGAGCCTGAGGCCTGACCAAAACCGAGCCGGCCATCGTCAGGATCCTCTGGTGTTGTTCCTTTGGAGCTGGGCCCGTTTCACCCGTCACCTGTGCCAGGTGTGGTGCCCGCAGCTGGTCGGCGCTGAGCCGCTGTTGCAGCTGTGGCGCCAGCGCGGCCAGCAGCGGCACTGGCGACGCGACGGGGGCGCGACACGCCTCCAACCTACTGGCGATGGCCTCCAACCTAGTAGCGATGGCCATCCCTGCTTAGCTGCTTAAGGTGATTTCAAAGCACCCACCAAAATCATGGAGCGTCGACATCCCGTGCAACCCGGGGTCATGCTTGCCCAGCATGGTTTGGACTTACAGCCATTTTTCTCAGATATCCCGGACTTGACTCCCCACATTCTGGTGACCAAGTTCAGGTGGTTTTGGGTGGCTTCTCCGAATTCCCTCCGCTCGCCCCGGGTTCACCCCAGGTCGACCGTCCACGGACGCCACGGTGGACGCTCCCCCTTTTTGGCATCAGAAGAGATGCAGAAGCAGCGCGCGGAGGTACCGAGACTCCGGGAGCATCAGGTGGCCCGGATGATCCGCGGCCTGCAGAGGGACGAAATAGACTTGACAGTCCACTAGTAGGGCGCTTGTTTCTACTAGCTTCTTGTTACTACTAGTAAGGCACCTGTTACTACTAGCGATGCACTTGTTACTAATAGCTTCTTGTTTAGTCCACGTGTTTCTGCCCGGAAGAAAAAGAGGGGAGAGGGGTGAGCCTTCAGTGTTGATTTCACTGTGGTTCCTTCAAGGTCCTTCAGGTTCAGGTGGTGACTTCCCATCCGCGAGGACGAAAAAACCATCCTCCCAGGCGCGGCCTTTGGGAGATTTTGGGGTCTTCCACTTCCGCTGTTTTTCTCTCCGCAGCCCCGCTGTGCAACCACAAAACTCAACATACTCAACTCTCCACTGCTCACCCACCGCCCTCTTCGGCATTGAACGTGTTCAACAAGCTTCTGCTGCCGCCCGTGCATCGCCGAAAACACGTGGTCCGCCGAAAAACCAACGCATGGCCGTTGGCCGGCGGCCCCCCGGCCTGCGCGCCGCTGCTCACCAGGCGATAATCGCGCTGGAGCCATGCCAAGGACCGGTGGCAAACTCCCATGAGCTCTCGCTCGCCTGGTCAGCCGTGCTTCGAAGCGCAGCACAGGTTCCCCGCCTCCTTTTCTTTGGTCTTCCGGTGCCGGCACCCCTCAAAAGAGAACAAAAAACATGGGGGGCCTGTGTGTCATGGTCATAACTTTACCTCCCAGATCCTCGCCCACCTATGCTATCTCTAAACCCTGCTGAGCACCCTACAATGGCTGGGCGCAAACATCTGGACGACCTGCAACCACATCAAGCCCCTTTTGTTTGCCCTTCTTGAAACATATTGAAACCCAACTTCCACGGATTTCGGCCGATCAACAAAAGAAAAAGGTGCAGGGAGGCCTATGGAAAAGGTGCAGGAGGCGACGAAGAGCATCCCACCCGGCGCACAAAGCGAGGCCGCCGCTGTGACCAGCTTCTCGTAGTGCCGCAGGGCCTCCCATTCCCACTCCATCCCCCAGCATACCCTCCATCCAATCATTCAGTAACAAATATTGTACATAAATCTAGAGAACAACAACAACAACAACAACACTATATAATTACAGTATACTTTACAGTACTATATCTATTATATTAATGGTCCCGGTCCCTGGAACTCACATGGAAGTGGACCGACACCGTGTTTGGTCTTCGGATTTCATGGTCTTCTAAGAGGCCATGCTACTAGGAGCAAGGACGCTACTAGGGGCTCCTGGTCTTACTACTAGTAACAAGTGCCTCGCTACTAGTAACAAGTGCCTTACTACTAGTAACAAGAAGCTATTATTAGTATCAATAAAAATGTCCATGTGAGTTCCACCTCGCATCGCGCACGGCATCGCCTTGGACGCCGTGAGCCGATCCACGCCCAGGTTCGGGGGATCCAGGATCCTGGGGGCCGCGCCAGGACCCGGGGGTGGGGACCCGGTGATCAACAGAAGCAAGCTGAAGACACCTACTAGTAACAACTAGCTTCTTGTTACTACTAGTAAGGCACTTGTTACTAGAAGCGATGCACTTGTTCCTACTAGCTTCTTGTTACTAGTAGTAAGGCACTTGTTACTAGAAGCCAACTGAAAGCACCAAGCTTTCATGATCGGAGTCTTCTCACCATCCAAACAACCGCCCAACAGTGTGGTGAGTCGACCAACATCAATGGTCATTCCGCCGTCAAGGTGCACCAAGTCAAACTCCGAGTCTTCAAGGTCTTCCCCTGCAGCCTTTTGCCGGCTCTTCTCCTTGTCGGCGCTGTCGTTTATGGTCTTTCCCAGCGTACATCCGGCATCGTCCAAAACCGTGGGGGGGGGTTGCACCGATGAGTTTGACACGTCGCACGGCGTCATGTCTTTGATGAGTTGATGCTTGAGTATGACAGCTCTCTTAACACTCCTTAAGGTCCTGAACCATGCATGCAGCCTTGGGTGACAAATGAACAGAACCATGGCTTGTTTTCACGACCTGTCACGAAACAGCTGCAGATTTTCTCCCAGGTGGTGGATGGATCAACGTGCGAATGTCTGGACATTGGCTATAGGAGGCTTATTACAGGATGCTTTAGATTCACCTGGGGCATCACCTGTCCCTTCACCTGGGGCTTCAAGTCAAGTCACCTGACTGGCACGCGGCCCCGCGCCCGTTCCCGCCCGTTCCCCGCCTGCAAGAAGTCCATGGCATCCGCGCGGATGGACCTCCAAGTGTCCACCGGTGTCCATGGCGTGTCGACCGTGTCGACCGGATGTCCTCTTTGCGGATCGTTCGGTCGCGTCCTTGTTCCGTTCATAGCGATGGCCTACAGGTGAAACGAAGCTTCTATAGCTAGTAGCATGCAGTAGCGATGGCCTCCAAGCTACGACCGCGATGGCCTCCACCGAGCATAGCCGTCCTAGTTACATGAAATATGTTCATGTCTTTTCCTCCTGCTTGTAAGGCAAGGCACCTGCCCCGACACCCCTCACCCTACCACACCCCTTTCTGCGCCGCGCGCCCTCACGCGACCCCCACCGGTCCCGGTGCCCCGGGACCGGCGCCTCACGCAGCTCTGCACGGCGTTCATCGCTGCGGAGCGCCGCAGCAGCTCCAGCGCCGCCTCGCTGCTGTCGACACACAGCACCGAGGCGGCACCTACGGCGCACCGGGCGCGCGCGAACGGGGGTTGGGTTTTTCGGTCGCTCCTGTTGGGGGGGCGATCGCGGTTCCCCCAAGTAGGGCGAGAGATGGCGAGAGGAGTTGTTCTGGCAGGGTTGGGCTTACTTCAAAGTCTTCGGTTCGATGTTCGAATCCAATGTTGATCGAACCAATGAGCTCTCGAAGCGCCGGATTCGCATTCGGAATCAATCGCAGGTTGATCCGGAGTCGAGTCTACAGCCCTGGCTGGTGTTTGAGTGCTGCTTGCGGCCAAACTGAGCTTGGTGCCGTAATGCGCCAACAGCACGCCGAAGCCACCAACCTTTGGGGTGAAGGTTTGAAGTCTGAAGAACTCTCAAAACGAGCCAGGGGACGCTCGAAACAGCTCCTAGTAGCGTCCTTGTTCCTAGTAGCGATGCCAGGAGCCCCTAGTAGCGTCCTCTACTCCCCCCCAACCGCGAACCATAGGAACCATGTTCTTTGCCGCTCCATCGTAACGCCGAACCCCCAGCCACCCCGCTGGCGATGGAAGAAACGCGCCCCTTCGTTCAGCCACGAGGACGTAGCTGTAGACGTCCAGCACACGGGGGAGCGAACCCCGCACGAGGTTGGCCAACATCAAGCGATTCTCTCGCTGGTCGTAGTACCAGCCAGTCTTTTGGCCACTGAGCAGGTCCTGGGCAGCGTTTTCGGGCCCAGAAAGGGGTGGGTCTCAAGCGGGCCCGTATAGCTCTGGTGTCTGTCTGTGTCTGTCTAGGGCTCCTTTCGTCGGTGACTCTGCTCCCACTACCAGTAGTGGTTTTGATGATGGTCCTCCACCCACCGGGGAGCTAGGTGAGCACCATGCTAGCACCTGCCTGCCGGACTCGTGCTCCCCCTCTGGAGCCCAGGCACCACGGCAAAGGATGCACCATGCTCTCTCAGCTCGCTGGGGCCCTCGGTTTTGGTGAAGGAATGTTCATGAAGCACCAACCACTTTTCTTTGACCCAATGGCGATGGCCTCCAACCACCACCAACACCGTGTTTGTGGATTACATCTTGCAAGTTTCCGCTATCCGCATGTACTGTGCACGCAGACACGGCGGCCTACGCAGCCTGCGCTTGACTTCTGGCAATTTATGGAGGAGTATTTATTTTTGGATTTTTTTTGTTTCTTTTGGATTTTTTTTGTTTTTCGTGGCTTCTGGCTTCTGGCTTCTGTGGCTTCTGGCTTTTGTGGCTTTTGGCTTCTGTGGCTTCTGTATCTGTCTATACCTATCTATTTATCTATCTTTCTTTCTTTCTTTTGGCAGCTGTTCTCCTTTCTCTTTTTGTATTTGCTTTTCCTGTTGTTTTCGTTGCAGAGACGAAACAAGCAAGCAAGCAAGCAAGCAAGCAAGCAAGCAAGCAAGCAAGCAAGCACGAGCTGCTCACCTTTGGATCTGGTGTGCTGCTGGGGGGGG
>CAXAMN010001281.1:130325-144590 GCA_963970005.1 Durusdinium trenchii | reverse complement strand
TATCTTTCTATCTTTCTGCAGTTCAACATCCACAAAGTACTGCACCTGCCACGAATCTGCACTTCAAGGTCCACAAAGTCTTGCGCCTGCCACGAAATCTGCACTCCAAGGCCCACAAAGTCCTGCACCTGCCACCAACTCGACTCTACACTTCCACACACACAAAGTCCTGCATCTGCCACGAAATCTGCACTTCAAGGTCCACAAAGTCCTGCGCCTGCCACAAAATCTGCACTCCAAGGGCCACGAAGTACTACACCTGCCACGAAATCTGCACTTCAAGGCCCACAAAAAGTCCTGCGCCTGCCACAAACTCTGCACTCCAAGGCCCACAAAGTCCTGCACCTGCCACGAAATGTGCTTTGCAAGGTCCACAAAGTACTGCACCTGCCACGAAGCACGAAAAACAAAAAAAGTTCCAAAAAAAAACGAAAAAAAATCCAGAAATATATTCGCAACCATATATTAATATATGCTGGCGCTTGACTTCTCAAAATTCCCACTTGATAGCTGAACAGAATCGTCATGACCGGCGTTTCTTAAAGGACAACATCTTGCATGTTCGAGGATCCAAATGAACTGAGCAATTAGATTGAAAAATCATGACAAACCTAATCATAATCAAAACATGAACAATCTCCATGGTAACAAATGTGGGACCCTAGCGGCCCTAGCTCTTTCCCCCTCTCTTTCCCCCCTCCCTTCCCCCCCGGTCCTGGTAGGAGCCTTTCAGAACTTCTCGTTTCAGGGCAGCTTTCCTGAGGCCGATGCCGTCAGGTCGGCCGATCACTCGCCAGGGTCGGCAGACTCACGGCTTCACACTCGTCTTCACCAGTAGTAACAAGAAGCTACTAGGAACAAGTGCATCGCTAGTAGTAACAAGTGCCTTACTAGTAGTAACAAGAAGCTACTAGTAACTAGTAACAAGTACGTCTTTACCACTGAGCGCTCCCACTCCCTGCGTCGGCCCGGCGTGTCCTGCGTCGCTCCGCAGAAGCGACGCCCGATTCGATGTGCGGCACAGCACGGCGCCACGAGGTGCGGCGATTCCAGCCCGGTGTGCGAGCGCAGGAGGTTTCAGGTGCTCTTGTTCTTCTTCTTCCGGACTTTCTCGGAAAGAATCATGGTCATGATGTTAGTGGATGACATATGATGGCATGGCACCAACAGGATGACCATGTTCCTCCTTCACAAGGTGATGATTTCAGGAGATTCAAATCAAGTGGACATGGCTTCAACTGGCAGGATGTGGAAAAGACCCCGACCGGGCAGAAAGCATCGATCGATTTCTCCGTTCCTCGAGGTTTCTCCGTTCCACGGACGACTGGAACTGGCAGAACTGGCCCATTCGTCGACTGCCCGACGGCCCGGGTTTGGGTGGAGGAAAAAGACCGCGGGAAAACCTTGCACAAAAAAGATGCACAAAGGTAAACCCCCCAGAACGAAACACCTGACTGACGTGGGCGTTTTCGGGTTCCGAGCTCGGGTGAGCGGAACGAGCTCCCAGCCGCCCAACCGCGGCCCTCGGATGCGAAGGCGCCGGGGCCTGGCGGATGATCACCACTTTGGGCTTCAGGACCTGCAAGGGAGGTCGGCGTGGTGAGGATGTCTCCCGGTGGGGGCGATCGCCCAAGACGGGATAGTCGCACGTTCGTCTGTGACAGTCTGTGACAGTGGACATTCGAAAAAAAGGTAAATTTCAAGATCAAAGACATCCAAAGACTGGAAAAGTGGACTTGATAGAGGCTGCTTGATCCGATCTTTCTGGCTGAGGCTGCGCGCGTTTACTGGGGCATTGCCGCAGACTCAACATGAGCAATCAAAGAGGCCCAGTATTGATCCTGGCAGAGCATGTCCCTGGCCGCGAAAACCATCAAACCCCGCCGCGCGCGCGAGACGGCGACGTTCAGGCGCCGCCAGTCGCTCAAGAAGCCCACATTGCCTTCATTGTTTTGGCGCACTAGGCTGAGCAAGACCAGCTCTTTCTCTGATCCCTGCGAAGCATCGACGGTCAACACCCTGATGGCTTGACACAGCTTACTTCGACTGATCAGCTGCCGAAGGAGCTTGACCTGTGCGCGATAGGGGCTGTAGACTCCAATGTCAGCTGCTGGAACACTTCCAGACTTCATGATGTTTTCCAAAGTTCGGACAAGTGATTTGGCTTCCTCGCGGTTGGTGAATGAGAAACCGCTTTTCCTTTCACCCGAACCTTTCAGCTTTCTGCTGTCTAGGATTGCAATCGGACACCCATTCTCCCACTCAAAGCCCGGCAGCAATTCTCGTGCAACTGAATCATGGGACTGCAAATGGCCCTGATAAAACTGCTGGGAGATGAAGTTCATGATCTGCGGGTGCATCCGATACTGTACCCGCAGCATCTGAACTGGCAAGCCACTCAGGATGAGTCGTGAGAAAAGAGACACTGCGAGGCCTCCATCCCGCGCAACGGGGCTGTGAACTACCGGTGGCAGTTGCTGCTGGTCGCCCACGAGGATGCATCGTCCAGCGCAGCGCATGAGTGGCACCAGGGTCGCCGGCTCTGTCGCCTGCGACGCTTCGTCGATGAGGACGCTGCCGAAGGCCAGCCCGTCGAGGAGGGGATCGCCGGCGCCGATGCACGTGGTCACCACGACCTGCGCGGCGTCCAGCGTCGATCGCCTCAACGTGGTCCGAGTCTTCTGCACCTGGTAGTAACAAGTGCCACGCTAGTAGTAACAGGTGCCACGCTAGTAGTAACAACGACGTTGCTAGGAACAAGTGCATCGCTTCTAGTAACAGGTCTTCTGCACCTGGTCCTTGATATTGGTGAAGGTGCGGAGCAAATTGCCATCGTCCGCATGAGAGTAGACGTCACTGGAGCGGATTTCTTTGAGAGTACTTGCGACTGAGATCAACTCATCCAACTTTTGTCTCATGAGAGGGTTCTCTTTGATGGCGTAGCTCAGTGTGTACTGCTTCAGATTGACATCTGAGGGCACTCCCAGCCTCAAAGCGCTCACACCTATGTCGGCAAGTGACCTCAATAGAACATCCGCTGCAGCATTGGTGTAGGCACATGCCAGGATCCTGCGAGGTGTCAGGAGCGTGGCCTCGAAGTCCAGGAGTTCTCGGATCATGTGACAAATGGTGCGCGTCTTGCCAGTGCCAGGTGGGCCTTGTATCAGTAGAATTGGTTGCTTCAGGGCTTCAGCAACGCAATGGCCTTGAGCCTCATTGAGATCGTCCCCGAAAAAATTACGTCCGCGGCCTTCTGGCCGCTTCGTCTCTCGACGACCACGAGGACCTCGTGGCTCTGGTCTGCGCTTGGACTGCGGCTGGGGCTGCGTCGGCTGCCTCTGGAGCTGATAGGCTCGTGGCAGTAAGGACTGTGTTGACGGAAAAGATGCCGCGATGGTGTCCAGCACTTCCTCGCCCGATTTCCGTCGCTTTCGCTGGCGTTTTTTTCGCTGGGCACGAGAGAAACGCTCTTCGTAGGTCTGGAGCATTTGGCGGATGCTCTGCTTCATGCGCTGAAAGGTCACTTCGCTGTACCATAGATCAATCCGCCACTGCTGAGAAGACTTGAACTGGTCGAGATCGGAAACGATGTCCAACGGATGGCAAATGATGTCATGAACACGTGTCCCCTCCTCGCACGTGAGCCATGCCCGCGAGTCGAGTTTAATATCCAAAAACCTGCTATCTTCATGCCCCGCTCCACGAATTATGTGACCGATGAAGAACTCTGGGAAGTGCCTGCTTTGACCTTCACCTTCATCGCCACCATTTTGCTGCCCAAGTGGACCTCCAGACTCGTGCCAAGCCACTGCGACGTGCACACTTTCCTGAAAGTGTGGCGGAATTTGGCTTTTGGTGTCGTCCGGCAACCTGAACCGAATCAGCGCATCCTCTCTTTCTAAAACTCTGGCGGTCACAGGGCGCAACGGCTGGTTCTGAGAGCTTCCACTTTGCTCCAAGTGCTGTTTCAACTCATACTTCCGTTCCACTTCCAGCAAACGAGAGAAGTGTGCAAAGTGCTCCTGGGCGGCCAAGTGCGTGGAGACATCGCCGTGGGACTTGCAGACACGTCGAGCAACCCGCCGCTGGTGAACTAGCATGAGTGTCGCCAAGCACCTCAGAGTGCCAGCAGAATGAGTGCTAGCGGAGGTGAGCCCAGACCATCCAAACACCAAATGTGGGCAAGGGCGAGCCGCGCGCCGTGCATGAAGGCACCGCAAGTTGCCCGTCGGCTGGGGAAAATCCATGAAGACCACAGCGAAAGAGGCTTGGCCCCTTGGTCCCTTACGCCCAACACCACCCCAAGCAAAAGGCAGCGGAGACGGGCCACGCGTGCTCAGCGATCAATGAAAGAATGGCGGTGAGTCCATGATGGTCACCTGGTCGAATGGAGTAGCCCTGAGGGAAGATCGGAATGACTCTACAGTCTATATATATATATATCATATCATATCTGTCTTCTATTATAGGCTTATAGGTCCACACTCTTCCGCGTGTGAGTCCATGCTTTTCGACGCACATCACGAGGTCGTGCAACGCCGGTGAAAGCAAAACAGGCGTTTTGAAGTCCAACCGTTCGAGGGGAAGAAACCGATCATCGATCACTCAGTCAGAGCCCCGGCCGCCCGTTTGTGGTCCGCCTCGTCCAGGGCATCGGCAATGGGCCACAGCAACTCGTCCAAGCCGGAAAAGGGTTGAATACAAAGATGATCGTCATAACCTCAGAAGCCGAGCAAAGCTGCTTCTGAGCTGACAGCTGAGCTGACAGCTGAGCAGTTCAATGGAGTTCAGAGCTCTGATTGGTCGGATTCGGAATTCTGGGAAGGTGATGAGTCAAGAGGATTCCACAAAATACTTGGGAGGATCTCTTGTCTGAAGAGGCTGTGGTCTTTGCTTCTGGTGCTTTTGGCGCTTCTGGTGCTTCAAGCTCTTTACGATTCTTCTCGATAAGCTGATAAGCCGCCGAGCCGCGATCAATCACCAGCCCGGGCAAATGGTCGGCCTCTCCGTGCGCCAAGCGGTAGAAGGGCTCAGCGAAAAGCCTGGCGGAGAAATGGGGTGCCAGACCATCTCGGCCCATTTTGTCAAAGAGGAAGGGTCGTGGAGGTGTGGTGCGAAGCCGACGAAGCCTCTGAGGTGAGGTTTCAACAACTGATCCAAACCCACCGTGCCTCTCAACTGTCATCAAACCCGGAGAATGAAGAACATTGGAAAAATGCGGTGTGATTGGAGGCGTTGAAATCCGTCCGGCACGTCCACTTCATCAACGATCCTGACCAGGAAAGCTGCTCCTGTTGGGTCTACTGAGTCTATTCAAGAATTTTGGTTCATCATAAGGCCCTGCAACCCGAATCTGCGCTAAAATCGGTGCTGTCATCAACTCCAAGTTCTGCGAAAATGAACTCCCTGTCATGAAACCAACTCCAAGTTCTCCGCGACTCGGCGACGCGCGTCGATCCACCGCAGCGAGCTCGCCCCTTCCGCGCAGCTGGCCCGCGCGCGCCCAAGCTCGGCGCTGCGCTGCGCGCTGTTTGGCCCAACGTCCAGCGACGAAAATCTTCGAAAAGCGGGGGGGTCGGACAGAGCTCGTTGCATCCAAAGGACACGAAAGACTTGAAGGGTTCGCCCTTTGTGCGCGGACTCCCTACCTCCGCATTCTCAAGGCATGCTTGACAAATGTGACAGGTGGGGCCTAGTTCGACTTGCGTCTGGTGTTTGGATCTAGCTTTGGCCCCATAGCGAAGGGCCATGCACAGGTGCAGGGCGAGGCATGAAGGAAAAGCATCTTCAAATGAGTGTTTGTCTTGGGTCTCCCCGCACCACCGGAAGCTCTACCGGAGGCCGCCCTCACTTCCGGTAGTAGAGCTCCTTGCGTCGGATGAAGGACACCACGCCCGGTGGAATGAGACCTGGCCGGAGGAATGAGACATGTGGCCTAGTAGCTTCTTGTTACTCGTAGCGATGGCCTCCAACCTAGTTGCCCCTAGTTACTAGAAAGCTTCTAAGACCTATAGCCTATACTAGTAGCTTCTTGTTACACCACTCTACCGGCAAGAATCCCAGAAATGGTTAAGGGAAAATCTACAGGAGAGAGTGAAAGCATGATAAGCATGTAGATTTTCCCTGAAACTGACCAATTTTCTGGGAAAGACGTGTCAAACATCGGGCTGTCTTACCATCCAATTGGCCTTTCCCCTCAACCTCCTTCCACCTCTCCTCTCAATGTCTTTAAAAGTTTAAACTATGGCATCCCGAGGCTGCAAGGTGCCATAAGGCCACTTCCATGGAGGCCGTATGTTTCAAAAAGGCTTCACTCATGGTTTCAAAAAAAAAGAACTTGAACAATCTTGAACACCTTGAAGGAACATGAACACCTCACGTGGTGCCTTCACCCAGTTCCGTCCTCTTCTGGCCGTTTCACGTCCGAACACCACCCTACCTCGCCTTGGATGGCCGTGAGCTTTCCCCCCCGGCTCTGCTCCGCCGCGGCGCGCTGCCGGATCTCGGTGGCCGACAAGTTCCCACGGATCAGCGCGAAGTCCTCGCCGCGGAGGGCGGAGGGCGCTCCAAGCGAAGTCGGCCACCGTCACCCCGCCCTACTCCCCACCTCCTGGTTCATCCTCGGCGGCTCGAGGCTTTGGATGTCTCAGCATGTCCATCCTTTTTTTTCTCTGACCTTTTCTTTTGCAAGGAGAACTGACTGTGTACATCTTCTTGCCCATCCATCTCAGAGCCTTGTCTGGCAATTCACCGCGTTTTGTGGGAACTTGCATGGTGATGTGATTGACTCCATCGTCCATCCTCTCTCTTCCTCACATACCCATCTCCCCATCCCATCACATCCCCCTTCATGTACAAAAAAGAAAACATACACAAAAAAAACATATAGACCATTGTTTTGGTTCCATGCATCTCTCATTCTAAAGCCTGTGTTCTTTCTCTCTTTCTGTGTTTGTGTTCCTTTTTTTGCATGGTTTTCTCTCTCGTCCTCAGGCATCTGCATCCACCGCAGCCGCGGGCCATAGCGTTGGAGGCCGCTGGGGTCTTCGGGTGTGGACTCCACATTGAAGCCGGGCCTGACGCGACACTCGGTCCGCACCGGTGCCGTTTCCGTTCTCGTCGTGCTGCGGGAAGCCGGAGCGGCAGCAGAACTGAGCTCTTGAGCGAGCAAGCTCGGGGTTGATGGTGGAATGGGATGCGAACGGTCACTGATGAAAAACCCGGACGACCGGCTACGGACTGGTGGGCGAAATGTGCCGAATTGGTGCCCTTTGTACTCGCATCGTGCCTGGGAATAACCAGGAAGTCGAAGTCCTTTAGCAGCTGATCGCCTGAAGGCTGGAGGACTAATTGCATCCTGTTCCCTGCGTTTTTCTGGCGCTGAATATCATGACTAGACTGACTTTCAATGTGTCTTCCATATCTACGTCTGCACACCCTAGCGCACGACATCCGGCATGGGAGTTTGATCACTGCCTTCTGCAAAAACCACAGGGAAAAGGGATGAGAGTCAGAGACGGGACCGATGCACATTTGCATCATCCACTGGCAGGTGTTGTCTCTGGTTTTGAACTACCTGAGGGCCTGTGATTCCATCAGATCCTGCTTGCATGGCACCTTCCTCCAGCTTTCTTTTTGAGCTGCCCACTTCCTTTTTACAAGATTTTACCACCAGGTCATGCCAAGTCTCCGGTGACGATGAGCTTCTGTTCTTCCGGCATGCCAGGCTTCCAGTGGGGGTTCTTCGACCTCCACTGGGTGATGTTGCTCTTCGCCTGCAGCCAATCGCTGCCAATCACGAAGGCGAAGTCGATCTCGGGGTATTGTTCACGCAAGGACTGCAGCAAGTCCTCAGGTTTTGCTCGCCCGGTCTACATCCACAAAAAAACACCGTTTGAGGGGGCCATCGGTGTCATAAGACTAGTGCTGGGGGAACACGCAAAAGCTAATTGGTTATTTTGTTTTTTATCGTGCTGCCCCGGCATGACTTGTCATCTGCTACCAACACGTGCCCCATCCCCTCCATGTCCCCTTTCTCAAACCCCTACGTCCGACGTAGTCCCCGCGCCGTAGTCCCTGACGTCATCATCCCCCTCTCCCATTTTCTCCCTGTGATTCCATTGGCCCAACCCCTTGGTGGAGATATGTCCGTAATCGCATCAAAGGCACATAGGTGTAGAACGCGGTCTCTCGGAAGGTCTCCAAGTCGCTCACCTGCACCGGGAAGCTCGGAGAGAAGGAGCTGTTCACCGCGATCTGACCTGAAATCCCCATGTGAGCGGGGCGGGGTGGGGTGGAGGGGTCTCCACGGTGTGACCAGTGAAGGGGAGCTGAGAAGGGGAGGTGAGGGGGATAGGTGGGTGGATAGGTGAGGTCGGTGAGGTGAAGGGGGTGGATGGCAGGGATGGCAGAACCAAATCAGATTCAGATATATATTGATATAGCTGACATATTGATACATAATTGATACATATTGTTGAAATGCTTGTGGGATCATTCTGGGGTCCAGATGTCATTATCCGACCTCTGGGCTCTTAGACCTTCTGTCCACCACTTGTGCTGCACCGTCCTTAAGCCGCCCAAGAGGCACATGCAGTAGCGGTCCAGAGGCGTGGTCTGCAAGTGGGGTTTGTCCGGCCGAGGGCCACAGGGGATGAGCCACACTTCATCGGCGCTGCCGCTGTGGATGATCCTGAGGATGAAGCTTTCATGTCCACAACTCGCGGGCGGGGGAACAAAAACGGCACGTTTCGTTTGGTGGGACATGTGAACATTGGTTGCCTGTCACGTCAGATGAGTGAAACGGAGGGGAAAACCTGCATTGGGACACACTCCAGGGTCGATTTGGCTTCTTCCGACTTCTCGGATGTTTCTACACATGTTTCTACAACTGGGTCGTGTTTGAACACACCCTTTGATGGAGTTGAAACCCTCAAAGATGGTGAGAAAATGAAACACAAATCGCCCTGCTCCAGAACTCACATCATCAGTTCAGCTTAAATTCAAAATTAAGCGGGGCATACTGCCGGGTACTGCAGCTCCAGCCCTGTTTCTTCCACATGTATGGGCTCCACATTGCTGCCCGGGTTTCTCGCCGGCACACGTCATGTGCGAGTTCGTGGGCGGATCGAAGGTCCCTCCGTAGATGGCCACCCGTTTGCGCGGCGCAGCCTTGCAGCCGCACTCCTCGGCGTGGCTGCTGGCTTCGGAGGGAAATCTGTTGGAATCCTGAAGCAAAGATTGGTGCTACTCCATGCTGAAAGAAATCTGAGAAGAAGCCGAAACGATGTATGAAATCATATGAAATCCAATGTCCCAAAGCCTTTTCGCAAGAGCCAAGTCACTGGCCTGGCCCAAAGCCATGCGCCCCCGGCGGCCCCGACCGGCGCCACAACTCCAAGCGATCGCCGCAGCAGGGCACGCAGAGCGCCCGAACGGGACATGGCGCCCCGCGCCCGTGCGCGCAGCTCGCGCGCGCCGCTCGCGGTCGGTTTGGAGCCAACGCGGCAGGGCGCGGAAGCACGGACTTTGCGCATCGACTTGGCACCAGCATCGACTTGACGCGAGTGACGCGAGTGAGAAAGAAGACAAACTGAAGCTACTAGGAACAAGTGCCTTACTAGTAGTAACAAGAAGCTACTAGGAACAAGTGCATCGCTTCTAGTAACAAGTGCCTTACTAGTAGTAACAAGAAGCTACTAGGAACAAGTGCATCGCTTCTAGTAACAAGTACCTTACTACTAGTAACAAGAAGCCATCTCCCTGGTGCCTCTCCCGGTACTGCAGGGCGGCTGAAAGACGCTGGGCGAAGAAACCAGCATCTACCCGCACCTGACCAGACGTCCCCAAGCAACTCGGGTGTTGCAATCTGACAGGTGGATGGATAGAAAAAAGTGTGACATGTCGAGATCACCCTCACTTTGAGTCCGGCAACTTGGAGTCCATCCTCACTGAATCCTCACCATCCTCACTGAATCCTCACCCATGGAGCTTCTTCCATCAAAAAGATCGAACATCTCACTCACACTTCCAAGGCACATAGGCGGTCCTGCTCAGGATCCTCAGAGCAATGGAGCTGTTCCTCACCAGGCCGCGCCCGCGGTCGCGTCCGCGAACAGCGTCGTAACCGGTGTCCCCGTCACGCATCGGGTCCGGTCGGCGCCTCCAGTTGAAGAGACCCTCAGAGACCATTACACTCCCGAAAACAACTCACATAGACCCTGTCCGGCCCCCTGGGTCCGAGTGTAGGCTCCTCTACCAACCAGTGGTAAACCCAGGGATCATGGGATCGTCGACACCAGGGTGTAGATACCACCACAGCTGAAGATCGCTTTTCAGAGAATCGAGGATGATCAGAAGTTGGTCCGCTTGGGGGATCGGTGTGATCACCTCACCACACCCCGAGAAACACGCCCCACCTGAGGCAACGCCTTGAAAACCCTGGACGTTGGGAATGGATGAGAAGGGTCATTCGGCCATCAGTGTTCCCAAACATCCAAAGGCTTCGCTGAAAACTAACGCTTCGCGGCAACCAATTTAGGCCGCCCGGGAGGCACCACTACATGATCCGAGGAAGTCTGTCTGCCAAACAATCCCCGGCCGCAGCTCCAACAGCCGTCCTCCCAGGCCGCGCTGGCGGCCTCCGCCCGCCCCTCCATCCTTCGCCCCTCACCTATCGCCCCTGATGGAGTGAACCCGCCTGTTGTAGAGCGCCACGCCCAAGACTTCTCCGTCGGAGGCCTGGCGAGTCAGCAGTCGGGCTGGGAGTCGACAGTCGGAGTGACGATCAGCGAAGAATCATTTCAAAAGATAGGCGTCCGAGGAAAAAAATCCACCAACCTAAAGAATCCGGCCCTTTAAAAAGAAAGGGCTTTATCACTCACTATCTTCCATCTGCTTCTGGATTCTCTGGTTTTATATGAAGAATACCATCAAGTAGAGGCGTTCTGAGATGTTTTGAGGGTCCGGACCTTTGCTACGGAGCGCTCGACCTCTGCAATGGAGGGGGTGTAATGTGGTGACCTAAGCAATTGCTTGCGATTATTTGGGGTTGTTGTTTTCGGTGCTGATCAACTCAACGTTCCTGACCAAAGGCAGGCTGCCTGGGCATTCACTTGGAAGACTTGGCTGACTTGGTTCATCTGATTTCTCCTCCATGAGCAGGTCATCAGGCCAGGCCTCGACGTTGACCAAACAGTGGGGACGATGCTCCAGATCCTCGCCGACCGGCAGGTGACTCACAAGCCGTTACAAGGCCCTTGTGCCGCCCTTGATTGACCTCCCGACCTCCCCTTCAAAAAATCCCTATACAAGCCCTTCCTACTGGCGCAAGAAGAAAACACGTGCAAAGCTCCTCCGGTTGCTGGATGGCATTTTGTAACACCCACGGGTGCCCACGTTGCACCTTGGCCTCGGGCCAACTGTTTAAGGCGCACAAGGCACAAGAACCTTCACGTTGCTCAAGTAGTAAGCGATATAGCTATGTGACATGGTGTCATAAAGGGGGGAGACACGCCAGCCATGCAGGCGAGATCTCTGTATCGTGGATGGAGTTTCCATTTTCCAGGGCCCCATAACTGTACATCTGTACATCCGCACTCCACCATACTCCACACCTCAACGAGGAAGTGGCGCGGCCAAAGCCTGGGCCCTGCGCGACGACATCGGCTGCGCCCGCTCAGTCGGAAGCACTGCAGCCGACGATCTTCTCCTCGCCACAGGCGGCCATGACCACGACAGTGACCTGACTGCAAACCCGGGCATTTCTCGCGGTTCTGAGGCGGGTCGATTGGAGCGCTCCGAGCTTGGACGGCTTCAATGTCCATGCGCCTCCCTGGTGCGAAACCGCCGAGTTTCATGCCTCAACTTGAAGTTTGGATCGATCCTCGCTCAAGTTAAACATGGCGAAAAGGGGATTGTGGAGCGGCCACCCACAACAAAACATCTGCGGATGAGGAGTTCGGTGCGTTTGGTGCAGACCGTGGTCTTTTCGATTTCCACTTGTGAAGTACGGCAAGCCGTTCATCTACCGCCATCGTCCTCCGTCCCCCGTCGGCGCGTGATGTCAATTTCACGCCAAGCCACGACAAAACGATCGCTGCTGAAGGCCTTCATGATGTCGGCCTGAAGATGAAGAAGAAAGAAGAAGAACAACTACCTCCCCTTTTCGGCCCTGTCAAGGTCTTTGGCCTCAACAACTAAGAATGTTTTAACCTGACTTGAGGGCATTGAAGACTATGATGCGTGCGAAGATGGGGGGGGCTGTCGCAAGCTGTCGCGTGTGCGGCTCCATGCACCACAGCACCAGCTGAAAGCAAATCCAAAGCTCACGCGCCCCAAAACCTCGATCTCTCAACCAACATGCCACGCGTGTCCCATCTGCCCCGACTTCCTTCAAGCCGCGCCTCAACCTTGACGTCATCCTCCGAAGTCCTCAGAGGTCGGTGATCCCCAGATTTACCCGATCGTCATCGCAATGCATACACGGCACATGGATGCTCATGGTGACATGGTGAGAACCCGCATGCAAGGTGGAAGCACACATCGACCGCCAAGGAGAAGAAGATTCAGTTGGAGCAGCTCTTGATGCTCATGCCAAACTCCCGGGCACTGGCTCAACCGCCTGGAAAAGAAGAACTGTGGGATATGTCGCCGCGACCCTCTGCCGCGACCTTCCCGCCAAGCATCTTGTGCCGATGCGCGGGCAAGTTGAGATCGACCTTCAGCTCGCCATTGTCTTGAAGGAGGCTCACTTCCTAGGCCACGGCGGAACAAACCACCGCCAACCCTCTGAGCGCCAAACTGCCTCGGGCTGGCAGCTTCGGAAGGCCCATGTTAGGGGCCTGCCGTCCGGCTCCTGCCCTTTCTTTTTGCTTGCCGTCCCTGGTCGGGGGATTTTCAGGGCCCTGTGTTTGTCCTAGATCCGAAACCTGTTAAAAGTTCTGTCCCCCTTTGAGGCTTCAGGCACCAAACGTCCAAGGATGCCCGGTGGTCTAAGTCTAAGTTTGTGCCCGGTTCGTCCAACGATGGACAGAAGTGCCATGGAAGGCGAGAGTGATCGAAGAACTCGGCTTCAAAGCCACAAATGCTCCAAACACTCCATGCATGCCATATATGCCGATCAATTAACCCCTCAAACCACCCCAACTGATCGGCATATATACCCATGGAGTCTCGGAAATGCTCCAGAGTTTTTCCACGACCTTTTGAAAAACCAGGCTCTCACCGGATCCAAAGGCCAAACACCGCAAAAGAGACCAAGGGAGAGCCTATCATGTGAAAGCGACTTGGGTGTGCCGACTTGGATAATGACTGACTTGGCTCAAGTTAATTAGGTTCTTTCCAGCTTCAGATGCCTTCAGTAGCTTCGGCTCTTGCATCTATTCTCTTAGTTTCAGAGTCAGGACCTGCTGAGTCCCCGGGCGCCGGTCTCCTCGTTCAGGTTCACCAGGAGATACTCCGTCTTGGTGACCACGGGCACCTGGTCACCGTCAGGTGATCAGGTGATACGCCTCGTGTTAGACTGCACAGAGCACCAAGGGCAGCATGGACCACTTGGACCACTTGGGCGACATCCTCAAACCGCTCAACTGAAATACTGAAGGCACTTTCCTTCCGAAGTCCTTCCTGACGGGGACCTAGATCCGCTACGACCGTTCCAAGGAAGGGCACCACAACCGTTGGCGCTTTTACGTCGGACGAACGCGACAAACCGGCAGAAAGCCATGCATAGGCCACAGCCTCCACGTTTTGGCCTGCTTGGTGGATCTCTTCATACTTCTTCCCCGTAAAGAGGTCCTGAGTTCACATGAAGAGGCAAAGGAACCAACCAAGGCAAGCTGACCAGGGGGGGGGCGGACATCTTGAGGCCCCCTTTCTGCCAAGATCTGCCAAGAGTGTTAATCGTGGCAAGATGTCGCACGTATCAGTATCTATTTCTGGATCTACTGACTTGCACATCTGAAACAAGAAGGGTGTCCCAAATGCGACCTCTCTTTAGGCCAAAGGCACTAGGCCAACCATGTGAACCTTCGCATGGCCATGCTTGCCGGGCGCAGAATGGGCTGCTTCCACAATCCGACAAGGGCGGCCTCTCATCATCACCTGGGCAGTGGCGATCTTGGCCGAAGATCGTCGAGCGGCTAGCCTAGCCACTGCTGGAGAGGTGGGAAAAACGGCAGACACGTGGCTGAGAGGCTTCCCAATTATAGTTAAATTATTCTTGTTACTACTAGTAAGGCACTTGTTACTACTAGCGATGCACTT
>CAXAMN010001281.1:45355-108922 GCA_963970005.1 Durusdinium trenchii | reverse complement strand
TGCCACGCTACTAGTAACAAGTGCCTTACTAGTAGTAACAAGAAGCTTACTAGTAACAAGTGCCTTACTAGTAGTAACAGGTGCCTTACTAGTAGTAACAAGAAGCTACTAGAAACCATAAGCTAGTAGAAACAAGTGCCTTACTAGTAGTAACAAGAAGCTATTAATTTAATTTGATTTTAAATTGTAATTCTAATAGCGTTTTGTTACTACTAGTAAGGCACTTGTTACTACTAGCGTGGCACTTCTTACTAGTAGTAACAAGAAGCTACTAGGGAGGTTCATGGCGGCAGCGGCAGTGGATGAGGTGATCGATCACGGGCGCGATCGATGGGCCGCTCACGTGCCGGCCGTTCCGTGGATGGCATGGGCCCCGATGGCCCGGGCCCGAGTTCAGAAGACCGATTCACTTTCCTGTAGAAACAGGGGGCGTTTTTTCACTTCCATCTTAGTAAATTGGAGGGTACACATCAGCATGATAGCTTGGTTCATGATAGCTTGACGTTGTTTGTTTTTTCTCATCTGTGTGGATAAACACCGGGAAAAACAAATACACTGTGTTACACGCTTCACCATCTCCTTGAGTTACCTCAACATCATACTTGATCGATTTGCTCCAGGATCGTTCACTCGGGCCAATATCCGACATACCTTCATCATCTTCATCCCCCTAGGAGTTATAGTATATTATATAAGCCACCCCAACCCGGCTTTCAATCTCCAAGCGACCTCTGTCTCGAAAGGTTCATCATCGTCCTCCTCGGCCACACACACTGCACGCATGGAAACCAAACAGGAAAATCATGTTTCGGGCTATGACATGATGTGTTTGGGGAAGCATCACCCCCCTAGTCTCCAATAAGAGAACCCCCTCTTAGCAGGAGACATCCCGATTTGCGTTTCGGTCTCGACTTCGAGCTTTCGAAGAAGTTGGGGAGTCCTTTTTGCTTTGACTCCTTGACTTCACACACACACACATATATATATATATGTTCAATCCTTGGGTGATCAATCACCTACCTGGCCGAGTCCCACATTCTCAAGCACTTCTTCCCCCTCTGCCATGGCTCCATCTCCACATCAGCCGCTGCCTGCCGTGTGTCACATTCCAAACATGTGTTGGAAATCATGACGTGTTCCTACAACAGGGGGGCAGCCTAACCCCCAAATCACTGAGACCCCTCCGCCTGTCCTACTACAGTTGCTCTCCGAGAGCGAAGGCAGTGTCCCCTGATCTTGGGATACGCCACGCGAGTGCGCGCGTATCCCAAAATGCACACACCCACAAATTCAGCCTTGGATGGCAGCAAGACTGGACTGTCCCACAGCAGGACTGTTCAGACTGGACCTTTGGGGGGTCCATCGTCAAGTCTTCGGAGGTGTTTCAGTGCCCGAATCGGGGCATTCCGTGCTGCCAACACCAGGCAGGCTGCAGGCTGCTCAGCTCATGATGAACCCCCATACGGTTGGCAGCAGCACTGAAAAACCCTTCCCACACACGCATATGATGCTGTTTTACTTTCTGCACAATCAACAACTAACTAGTGGCGTAATGCGGCGCATGAGCTCTATGAACAAACCCGTTTAGGAGCCAAAGTGATTTATAAAGCCAAAACCTCACTGTTCTTCACCTCACAACCCCACCCCATCCTTCTCCACCCCCTACAAAAGGAAATCCAAACAACAGTGTTCTTCACCTCGACTCTTCGTGGGATCTCCTTCCCCCCAAGCCCGTCACCCCCAACCTCTGAACTCGTCATGCCATCTCCGCCGATGGTCACGCTCATCGGCGACTCGAACTTGGAGACCACTGGCCGCTTCGGTCGGGGTTCCTCCTCATCGCTCAGGTCCTGGGCAAGATGTGGCGAAGGCGGCTCACGGGAGACGAAGCGAACAAGGGCAAGTGATGAAGGGAAATGAAGCGAACAAGGACAAAAGCACAGGAACACTTGTAGTGACTTGTAGTGATGAGGATCATGAAATCAAGGAGCCCCTTTTTTGGAGTGACCATGACAAGGTGGAGTATCCAAATCTGATCAGAAAGTGGAGAGCGACCCGCCCCTTCGCGTGTAGATGCCCCGGAGAAAACATGCCTCGACATGATTGAGGTCTTGGCGAGTTTGTCCCACTTGGAGTAGTCAACCATGGCCAAATCGGGTGCGATTCACGCAGCAAGCGAAGAAAGAAATGCCGCAGCAAGACGTGCTGGAACATGTCACCAGAGATCAGTGAGATCAGCGAGTTGAAACAGCAATGGTTTAGACTCTCGGAGCGCATCGTCATGCTAAAACGCATAGTTTGGGGTGCACAAAAAGGGCGTTTGGTGGCAAACGGGTCAAAAAAGCTTCGATGTTTTTTCATAATACACCGGGTCCCGACAAACAAAAAAGGGACTAACATGAAGGACGGTCCATATTACATTTTGGGGTGCGGTCTATTATGGGCTCAAAAAAGTCTTACAAGTAGCTGTACGGTGTCTGGATGTGTCTGGTCCAATGATGTTGCTGAGTTGCCATTGCTAACACACAAGCCAAAATCTGCAGCACCAAACGCCACACATCCTGAAACCCTATGAAGTTGGAGCTAACCACTCGCGCATGACATCAATGTCTCCAGATGTTAGGGCCATAAAAATGGCCGTTCAGCCCTGCTGTCAAGCAAATGGGAACCCCAAAAAACACCACAGATTCAGAACATGTCATCTCCGTCTTGCAACCATGAATGACTGAATGACCATTTGAGAAAAAAACCGTTCTCTTCCTCTCCTTTGTCCTTCTTTGGCATGTCTAATGGCGGATGGGCCACGTTGAGCTCTTGTTCGCAGGTGAGCCGTCAGGTTCTTAAATTTATGTACCAGGACACGTGGGACGTCCAGCAGTCAGTGGCAAACATGTGCTAGAAAATGGAAGCATCTCTTGGCGAAACCGTGGCATGGCACATCTCTTTGGCGTCTCCCCAAATGGATTCCGACCGCACCTGCAAATGCACTCCTGAAGGAGCCAGAGCGGTGAGAGAGTCTGGCTCTCTCGCGCGCTGCAGGTCCGCTTGGGAAGGAGGTCTGGAAGTGGAGATGGAAGTGACCTTTGGGGCCCCAAGGGGGTTCTGGAAGTGGCCGTTGGAAGCATCCCAAAAGGTGCCAAAGGAGCATCTTACTCTGAGAACCCCAACCCCGAGTGCCTCCAGCCCCAGCGTCTGGGACCTGGCGTTGCGCCAGCTGAATGAGCACAGACTGTGTGCGCACTGCGGCCATCGCCTCTGGCCACACACCTGACTTTACACAGGTGGCAGCCTGCCGGGACTTGTGCCCGGTCCGGGTGGAGATCTCCCACACGCCTTGTTCTCCGTCCCTGGAAACAGAATCCGGTGGCACAGCCGGTGGTTGTAGACCAGACTGGTCACAAAGGGGGCCCAGTCACGGTGTCCCTTGTTCCACCGGAGTGTTCTCCTCTGAAACTCATGGTCATATGTGAGTCATGCATCGTGAAGTTCTACAGAGAACCACCGCCTCTCTTGGGCGCTAAGCGCATGAGTACCACCCGGACACCGCAGAGAACCGAGTGGGACACCGCGCGAGAGTTGGAAAGGTCGTCTTTTTGGTCGCCCGGGGCTCATGCGGCTCATCGGTCAGGTGCGTGTGCAAATCAACAAAATCATTGGGGGCCAACTACTAAGGTTCACCCAGGTTCTTAGGTTCTTTCCGCCAGTGACATCAGACCGTCTTGGCTTGCGTTCGATCGAGGCTTGCCTACCGAGGACTGATGCTCCAAACCGCCCCGGGCACCGTTGGCAGGCCGCTCGACGCCAAAAAAAAAGTTCACTACCGATTGGGCAGGCTGTGGCGTACAAACAGCGCAAACCTTCCCCGCATGGGGAGGAGGCAGCTTTTTCAGGCAGCTTGGGCCAGTCAAACAAGTCAAGCGAGTAACTAAGCGAGTCATGTTCGAGTCAAACGGTGGGCTCATCCGGTTCTGGGCTTCACTCAGCCATAACATCTCAAACACTGTGGACTATTGATGTAATATGATGTAATCAAATCATGTGGCCCTGGCCCTGCCTGTTTTCCTTTTGTATAAAATGTAGGGGCTCAGCGAGCCACGCATGTAAGACCATCACTTCCAGAGCTTTCCAGTCGAAAACGAGACCATTCCATCAGATCCTCCTCCCACGGGATGGGACCATTCCTTCCCATGCCTAGCACTGCCTATACGAATCTCTTTTTTTCAAGATCCCCTCTCGGACACCGGTTCGACGCATCCTCCTCTTTGGCGGCTGCGTGTCTGAAAAATGGCTCGGCTGAGGGGACACCGAGAACACCGGTGCTACGTTGACCCAACAAACAATGGGCGGATGCAAATCCATTGTGTGGTCCATTCGCGCAAGAAAAGCAGCTCCTATCTAGATGTATCCTTGATTGCGCAGGTATTCCAACTTTGTTGCTTTGCCCCCAGTATCCTTCTCAGCCTTAAAGCTTTGAACAGGTGGAACCCTCTGCTGTGTTCCATGCAATGTCCAGGCACCTTTGGCTGTGGCCTTTGGGTGGGCACAATCTGGAGAAAACATGAGAAAATCACATTTCGCTCGCTTTTGCTGCACCTGTTGCGAGCACCACAAATACAAGGAAGGCGTTGTAGAAAAGCGGGGAAGGAAGGAGGCAAGAAAAAGAGAAGGAGAGGCTCAGCGTGCGACTCATCAGCACAAAACTGGCTGATTGTGGGAGACGGCGATCCGCTTCACCAGATCCAACGCAACAGCAGCTTAGGCAGCAGCAGCCACGCTACAGCAGAAATCTCTAAGAATGTTTAGCAGCGCGGTTGGGCAGCCAACGCGCTCCTAAAGGGTCAAGGACTCGGAAGAGTTGAGACTCATGCTCCCACCTGCTCCAACCGAAGGCCCTGGACGATCGCGGGCTTTCCCCGCGATGCCTACTGCCCACGTTTGGCCTTAAGGTCCCAAACACTGCGAAGAGATGCAAATCCACAGAACTGCCGGTGGGCAGTAGGTTGGGAATAATGAATTCCGATCAGATCCGTTCCTTGAAAACCCCACATCACGTCGCTCCAACATCCATGAGGCTGCCTGGAGGTCCGCACATCACGGCGCGCGACGACAATGGCGATCCCCCGCCGCGGCGCGGCGCGAAACGCGAGTGAAAGCGCTGGCAGTTGAGGGCCGAGTGGCGCGTGGCGCTCGCTCAACACCAAGCGACCTGACGCCTCCGCTCCTGACACCGCACAAGGACTGACTCACCATGAAGCAGTCACCATTTGTCAAGCTTTGACCAAATCGAAAAACTATACATTAAATTTAAGGAATGAACTTGGAAGTAGGTGGCGAAACTGTCTTGAACAAGAATACAGCAACACAGCAAACTCATAGAAAAGCCTCTTCATCCTTTGCCTTCTTCATCCTTCAAACCGTATGGGACTGGCTCCTTCATCGGCATGAGGAAGTACTCGTGGCCTCAGGACTCGTCCAGAGACGAGTAGAACTGCAACGCTGCTAAGATTTCTAGCAGGTATAGAGAGATCTGGGGAGGTGGCAGGGGAAACAACTGGTTGAGCTCTGCTAGCGTTCTGCTGCTTCCTTGGGTCTTCTTTTGGTCTTCTTTCTGTGGCTGGGCCAAGGTGGCCATGGCAAAATGAGCCAAGGGAGATGAAGGGAGCCCCTGGACATCATGCCCAAAGCTGAAAGTTTATGGAAAACAATGGAAAACATCAAGTCAGACATCGTTATTTTGAAATTAAGTATGTAAACAATTGCAACCGATTGCGCTTCTGGGATCTTCGGCCAGGTCTGCCAAGATCTGCCAAGATCCGAGAATTCTGAAGCGGTTTTTTCCAGGTCCAAACTTCTCTCGTCCGAGGAGCTCTGCAGTTCGGTCGCGGTCGGCCTCCGTGGCGCGCGGGTTGGTGTTGGTGATGGGGCATGGTTTTCACCCTGAAAACTGTGGGTTTCCTGCAGATGTTCCCTTAAACTTAAACCGACTCATTGTCACATTCTCCTACGATTCATATGTTCTGTATTTCCTTCGTCTTCGTCTTCATCTTGTTTTGACAAAGGAGGTTGGTGAAACAAAGCTCGTCAGTTCGTCTTGAATGCGAAGTGGCTTGTCTGGCGTGGCTTGGTGAGTTAAGGAAACCAAAATGACCTCCCCGAACCCGGAACCTGCTTATCTCCGAGGAACGGTCCTTCTGTGGCCCGGAGTCTCGATGTGGCTCGATGTGCGGATGGCGCAAACCCACCCATCAGCGATCTGGGATGCTTGGAAACCAAGACCTATATAACTGCATGACTGCATGACATCATCAGTCACCGTGCGTGCATCGGAGGCTCGGCTGCTCTTCTTGGCCAACACCACCCGAACAAAGCCACCCCAAGCCCCCCCAAAACCCCTCGCTTGCACCTGGCATCCGGAGAGCGTTGTAAACAGCTCTGCAAGAGGCTCTTGAGACTGGAGGGGGTCGACTCCTCACGGATCCGCAAGTGTTTCAATCGTTTGATGAGGATCCCAGGAGTAGGTTTAAGCATGTTTCAGGGACCAATTTAGCAGGAAACCCATTATACTAGAGTATAACTTGGGGGTTGAAAACCATGGTTTCCTGTAGGTTTTCCCTTACACATCCTTAAACCAATTCTTGGGACAGGAGCAATGCCCTCGGAATGCTAGGCTATAGGAGAAGGTGCGCTCTCTCCTGACAGAGCCCACCTGTCCACTTGAACACGATCACGACAGGCCAAATCACTGCAAAACCATCGAAGCCTATCTGATCATCTAAGGGCCACCCTTGACAGCGGCTCTACTTACACCAGCATAACCCACAAAGAACATGACATAACTGACATAACTTATACTTGCAGAAAATGAAAGAGGAACTGCTTTTGAGGCTGCGGGCACTTCAAAAAGAAAAGGCCCCTCTGAGCAGACGCGTCAGCAGGACCCATCCCCACAAGCCCATCCCCAGCGGGACGCGTCTGAGCGGACGCGTGCGTCGACCGGTCCGGGATGGGCGGCGTCTGCTGCGAGTAGCCGATGATCCTGCAGCGAATAGCTGACACACTCGTCTCATGGAGGATATCCATCCCCCTCTCATCAAGCTCCCCCCCCCTGCTCCACTCTCGCCGCGCTCACGCCGCTTCCGCGCCGCCGAACCGCAAAGCTCATCCACTCCGCGCGCGCCGCCTCACCGCCGACAGCATCCCCTCGATGGCGCCCTTGCCCCAGGGCGGCAGCGCCGTCGAGGACTCCAGCGCCGTGCAGCCGAAGCTCCACACGTCGGCCTTGTGGGGCGGAAAGCGGTTCAGCGGCGGAGAGGTCGAGCACGGGGCGGCACCGTAGCGGTTTGCGACCAGTGGGGGGTTCGTGCTTTTTGTCCTTGTGTATGGTGTGTGGTGTGTGTGGTGTCTGTGGCCAGCGGGGAGGATAAGGAAGAGAAGGATGAGGAGTGTGGCGTTTTCTTGGAGAACAGCTCCGAAAAAAGAATGGGGCAGCTCCCTCTAAGGAACTCAAACCCTGCTCTCTGGCACCTTTCGTCCAAAGCCCTGCTTCTCCAGAATGACCTGCAGGGTTCTCTTACACCCAAAATTGTTCACATTCACCTGCTTCCTTCTTTCAGCCAAAGCCAATAACTTGTTCAAAAGGCTACATCTCTGAACAGATGTGCTTCTAAAATTCCAAAACGAAAGACTTCGCCTCTGGAGCCATCCACGAAAACGAGCCAGTGGCATGAAAGGAGGTGGACATATCCTCAGTCTGAGCCAGTCATGGCTTGGCTAGCTCCGTTGGAGACCAGAAGCTGGCAAGTTTGGATGAATCACGTGGACCACATGGAGCTCTCGAACTGTGAAAGACACGAATCCTTCTTGTCGCATTCCCATAGTTATCAGTAAATGTGCACACTAAAGGGCCAACATCTCTATGTCAAGCTCGGCTTCAACAGAACTAAGCCTGACCATGCCTCAATGCGTGCCTATCATGAGTTCCAGGCATAGACTTGCTTCGAACAGCCAAAGTCAGCCAATTTGACATTGAAGTCCAAATCCAAGAGCCTTGGCACTCAGGAGGCTTTGGGGCATTGCTTGGAGAGCCCGTTGCTGCCGGAAAGAGATGGAAAAGCCTCTCCCTTTCCCCAAAAAGGACGACTAGCATCGAACATCAACACCCACGAAGGATCGCAAAACTAGGGCCCTCCAGCGTGGCGAGTCTCCATCCAAACATCGGTGCGTTGCTGTGTGCGCCCCATGCCGTGTGCCTCCCCCAGACATCGCCTTTTCTCGCGGTGGTCGCGGTCCCGGCGCTGCCAGGCGACACGTTGGCGCTTTTGATGTCTCGATGGACCACCACGGGATTCCGGGTGTGCAAGTATTGGAGTCCTGGCGGCACGGGGTCCGACGGGCGCTCCGCGCGGAGGCCGGGTTCAGGATCTTCCACTGAGTTGGTCCATGTTGGCCCTGTAGTAATGCAAGTGAACTCCACCCCGGTGCCAATAGCCAAGGTCACCGGATGAATGCTACCAAAAGACAACCTCACTGCCTCATTGATAAAGACCAAGCAAATCCCTTCACCGGCACCTTTCGATGCCCTCACTCCAACGATCTCACGCAGAAACGACCTGCCGTCGCCCACCGCGTGCATCGCCGATTCGGGTCTGCGCGGGTTCCGTGCGCCCAAACCTGCGGCTCTGACCCGTTTCCCCGGCGCCTGAGAGCATCCCCGAAATGGTGTTGCGCAGCAATTCACCTGGCACCCCATTTGGACACCGCGAGTTGCCACCCAAATCGGCCCACCGACGTCCGGGGACCAGTCGTGCGATGACCCACCGAACCCAGGCGATGACATGAGTCGCCCGGTGAAGTGCCCAGAATGGGAGGATCAGCACTGGAGTTGTGCAGGCCATTGGATGCATGTTTGCATGACTTACATTGACTTACTAATATCATCGAGTTGACCGTGATCACTTGCACACACATGTAGCTCAATTGCTCCACATGGCCACGTCATGGGCAACAAGCAGCCAATCCCATGTTGTGAAGGTCAAATTGCAGCTCCGCCCTCACCTTCTAAAGCTCCGAACTCTTTCAGTAGCTTTGACAAAGACCTCAGGATCTGGTCACACAAAGCAAGCGACGCTTCAAGACTTCCACCGACCACACCCCCGGCCGGCATCTCAACTCCTGAGGTCAAGGCCCGCCCTCAGCGAGTTCCATAAAAATGTACCTCGAAGAAATAAGCAAAACACTGAGAAGAACAAGCAAGATCTACCAGGACTATCCAGGACCTACCATTGTTACTCTGTTACCCCAATAGCGATGGCTTCCAACCTAGTAGCTTCTTGTTGCTAGTAGTCCACCTCCCTCCCCAAAAACGAGGTCATCAGGGGGGCACAAGGTCCCGCCGGTGTACTCGTGACCCAAGTAGCCTCGGGAGCCGAGGTCATGGATGCAGCACGAGCTATGAGCATGCCAGCATGGCAGGCAAGCGCGGTTGGTTGATCAAGCTGCTGCTGATTACGATTGCTGATTTACTGCAACATACACCATCACCAAGCACGAGTTTGCTCTTAAAAACCGCTGGGATTTGATGGGTTCGGTCACACTAATGAGACACCTTCAGATGGAAACGCTGCCGCCAGAACCCTTGGCTTGTGGTACAAGTTCAGCCCAAACTCGACGTGCATGAAAGGCGCAGAGCCAACTTCAGTGAGACAGAATCACAAGCCAACGTCCCGCAGCAACCTCGCTTCACCTATGCCAAGGTCCCGGAGCATGAGCTCAAGTCCCATGCCACGGTCCTCCCATGTCATCTATCCCGAAGGTCCCACAGCTTGCAGGTTGGACTCCCCCTCCCCTCACGCTCACCTCCCTCTCTGGCTCCCTCTCCTCCCCCACCCGGGTCAACCCCTTGACCCGGTCAACTCAGCATCCCAGGTGCAGATGATATTCGGATGTCGCAGCGACCTGAGGATATCCTCAGCCAGCTTCTTACCAGACAGGGGGCACCGGGAAGAAATAAGGAGTACGAGTAAACGGGTGCATGAAACACGGTGCCCACGAAAGACAAAGAGAAAGGGAACATCATAAAACCATATTTAACCTTTAAGAGCCTTTCTAAGGGAGAAGATGAGAGAACCATCCGGAACCATCGCAAGTAGAAATCCCTAATAACCTCACTGGTGGTGAGGACCGTGTCCAATGCTTTCCAGTTGCTTTCCTGGGTCTCATCTTTAACACTTAACACTGCACCCCATCAGTGGTCTTGAGCCAATAAACATGCTCTCCAAATACGAGCCAAGCGTCGAGCTCTTCTCGAAGCCTTTCCAGGTACTTGCGGTCCTCCTCATCACACTGGGTCACCTATCAGGAGAAAGGCTACGAAAGAAATCAAAGCTGCCAACCTGGCAACGGCCATTCACGCGAAAAGATCCACCGACCTCACGCGGTTCATGTCGCGAAGCTCAACCGGCAGAGCCCAACTGCAGGAGCTCCCACTGAAATTCGGCGTCGATGACTCGATGCCAGACACCAAGGAAGAAAAAAACATCTCTTCTGGATGTTCCTTCCCACTGAAAACCCGAAAATTCCAGCAGTGCCAGGGCCCATGCTGCCCCCAAGACCCTCCAAGTCGTCCACCCAAACCTTCCACCCAGCTCGGGTCGCAGCTCGACCCGCCCCGTGCTCGCTCCGTGCTCGCTCGGGCCCCACCGTAGACTTCTTCACGGCAAAGATGAAGCCGTTGTCGACGTCCAGGGCCCGGGCGACCGAGCCATACGACCCGTGCCCTGCCCGAGAGACGCGGGTCACGCGAGACGCGGTGGATCGGCCACGAAGGAGGTCTCGCCCAAACACGCGCGCGCGAACACGCGGGATTTGGGCATTTTGGAGAGGAATGACCTGGAAAAAGACCAGGTCGAACCCCAAATTCGTTGGTCTCCCAACTCCCCACACGTCACGTCCCGCACGTTTCCGTCCCCGCGGTCCCCTCCGCCGCGCCTATCGCAGCACCCGAGCGCCAATTCTGGATCACCCTCGGCGGGGCGGCCGCCGGAACGCCGTCGTCGGCACGGTGGACGGGGTGGACGGGGTGGACGGGGTGGACGGAACAAAAGGATGTTCACCCATGTCCTCCCCAACCCAGAACCTTAACCCGAACCCAAAGCCCTAAACCCGGAACCAGAACCCCGAACCCTTCTGGAAGCCCTAAACCTTAAACCCTAAACCCTCCTGAAAGGAACTTCTTGAAGAAAGCTCCATGCTGATTCATGCACCTGACTATACTGGCAGCCACTGGCACCTATATATTTTTCATGCCCTGATGGATCGCCTCGCGATCGAATGATGGAAACCACTTCCGTGGGCAGCCGGGTGACACCTGCGCGCCCGGGGTGGACGCACTGGTGGAGGGCGTGTGCACTGCCGAGGCAGCTGCTTCAGGCCTCGGGTGGAGGCAGAACGATAGAGTCGTGTCATCCCGGAATGGGAATTCCCTGGAAGTCAAGTCGACCATTTTTAACATGGTCGATCTGGTTTTGTAGCGTAACACTCTTGGTGAAACAATGGTTGTTCGGGATTCAGGCTATTAAAACAATGGTGGTTCGACTTCTAGGGAATTGGAAATCCAATTCATATGCGGCGCTTCTTCAATCAAGAGTCGAGACACACTTGTGACCTGCTGCTTCACGCCAAGAAAGGCACACGACAAAGAAATCCACTGAACCATGCTGGACCTACCTTTTCTGGAAGCCTGAAAGCCGCCCGGCCCGCCGGGCCCATCACACTTGGGTCGGCCGGACAGGCTATCGGCCGAGCTCAACGGAGAGCCCGGATACTTCAAGGATCGGCCCTGGCAACATGTTTCAATTGCCTTTTGTGACGCCTCACAAAAGCATCACGACACAGCCAATACAGTCCCCACGCACTTCCCAAGCACTCATGGTTCGACATCCCAGAGTCCCCACATCGCATCCCATCCATCTCGCCCACCTGCCTCAGACACCGGCGAATCGATACGCTTCACGCGCATGGTGGCACTGGTGGCCTCCCGATCTTCCTGGATATTCCTGGGCTTCGCGCGGACCGCCAGCGTGCGCCAAACTCACCGCCTCTCTGGGCTTCTTGATCGGGCGCTAGCGAGAATGAATACAGAGTGATGATGTTCCTCACGCGAGAAAGATTCATTAGATTTCATTATCCTCTAACTATTGATTTGTAATATTTTGTAATGATGTGTACAATTGAAAGCAAATTGCTTCCACCACTCTCATCCACCGTTCTCATCCTCCTCCCGCCCATCCCAAGGCACTGTAGTGCGCTGCTGGGGCAGGTCTTCGTACGCTGTTTCCGCCGCGCGTGCCGCCGCGTGTGGCCCTCGGCCTAAGGCACGTGGGGCGCGGTGAGATCCAGGGGGGGCGAACAAATGGTGAAAAAGATGGTGGTGAAAGGAGTGTCCAGGTTGTGGTTAGCCAGTTTGAGGTGAAGTTGGCGAAGCTTCTTCCATGCAAAAGGCCAAGGACATCCCAGCATCCGAAAAGAACAATTGAAACTTAAAATGCTTAAAGGCACTTTAGAGTGCTTCAAGCATTGCCAATTCCAAGGATGCTTCGCTGGCTTCGGAATCAGAAGACATAAAAACAAGCCGAAGGAGACCGCTCGGCGCCTCGAGCTCTTGCCTCGCCGCTTCCGCGTCGGCCTCCAAGACCTCCAAGGCGGCCCAGGTCTTCGTCCGCCGCGTCCTGCGCGGCCGATGGCCGCAGACGCACCGAGAGAAGGTGAGGTTTCATTGCGTGGGGAGTTCGGGGTTCCGAGCAAAACAAAGGAGCACATATGAATCATGTCGGATATCTGATCTTCATCTACGTGAATCTAGATGATTCAAAAATATGGTGTCTTATACATTTGGTCCTCCCTTCATCCCCCCATGCTGCACCTGCGGGACGCCTTTGGCTGTTGGAGCGGTGATCGGGCCGCTTGCTGTAAGGGTGACCTGGCCACTAGATCAAGACATGACAGGTCGCAAAGACGAAGACCTTGACGGCAAACTATGATCCAAGCTCCCACCCTTTGATTCTGGCCAGTCGCGATGATGAATAGTGCAAACAGCAGCGCTGAGGTTGTTTTATACGCTACCGCTATGCCCAGCAGAAGCAGAACAACTCGCAGGTCTTCTACAGCATCTTTCGGCTTCTGGCCGGCATCTCCGGCCAAAGGCCCCAATGGCTTCGAGAAGCGGCACCAATTGGTCACGAGTCACAACGCAATGTGAAAACATGTGAATCCCGTTCAAGAAGCCTTTGGATGCCGGAAAAGTCTGTAACGCCGGCTCTCCACAAAGGACCCCTCGGCCCCTCAGCTTGCATGTTTTGCGACCTGGACAGCATGTTCGCAAACTCAACCTCATGATCATCGCATGGAAATCGAAATACCGAACACAAACAATCAACCTTCTTTCCAGGTGCTCTCAAAGCGTCAAGAGTCTCAAACATTCTTGTGGATTCAACTTCAGGTCTTGCTTTGGCTCGCTTTTTGCACCCCGAGTCTTACCAACGTCACATCCACACCAGGAAGCTACCTTTAAATGGTCAGAGTTGAACCTCACCATGTACTGAGACTCTTCGGCAAAAAAGACCCTAATACGTAAAATGGTGATGTATCCACTTCCATCTTGACTTCTGGAATGACATCTGGCCTTACGCAGCGCTGTGCCGCCCCAAAAAGCCTGTGCCGCTCTGGAGGTCAGCCTCCTGGACAACGTCTCGGTAGCTGGGCTGCTGGGCTGAGAAACCCAGTGACGAGACAGGGAATGCACAAAAATTCATGTCATGAGCGACCTTGGCCACAGAAAGAACACAAAAGCGCGTGCTTCTTTTGGCCAATTGGTTGGAACTGTTGGAACTTGGGGGAGAGCACCAACGCGGTGTGTTTCTCATCACTTTTACCAAACATGCCACCCTCAACTCAGCTGACAAGTCGAGCGCGCCAGGAATTTGTTTTCTCCTCTGTGATTTCCGACAATAGCGCAGGTTTCCGCGCACCAAAATACTTTACAGGAACCATGAACACGCTGCACAAGTTTTGAAACAAAGCAGGTCTGTGCAACAGAGAAGTATGTGGATCTCAGCCTAGTCACTCAGTCTTTCACTCTTACCATTGAAGACCAAGTCATTTCAAAGTGCGATTTGACGGGTTGCGATGTGCCCAAGCTTCGAGGCCTGTACAAAAAGCCGGGGTGAATTTGTTTCATCGCCCTCCTTGAGTACATCGGCGGGCCAGATTTGGCCTCAATCCCTCGGTTACTCGGATCATGCCTTGCGCGGCTTGAATCCCTCCTGTTCCTCTGCCACGCTGCTGTAACTGCCATAGCTGCTGTAGCTGCTGTAACTTCCGAAGGTTGGCCTAGGGCCGTGAAGCCAACGCGAAGCTCTCCATGCCCAAAACAAATGTTGGGGGAGTTCTTGGTGATCGTCTATCTGAGAAGTACGCAATAGCAAAAAGCACTCCCCGGTGTCGAAGGTCAAAATCCCTATCCCCCAATAGCACATCTGCGGACAGCAAGTACACATTGCAGCCGATTTATGCCGATTTCAGACAAGCGGCTGGAAATAGATCGGCCCACCAGCAAACTTTGTGTGCAGGATCCCATCGAAGAAGGCACGTTGCATCCTAGGGCGCGCAAAGGGGCGGATATCAGAAACACAGCCAGCCAGCTCTCGAAATCCGGAGGGGCCCTACTAGAAACAGCTCAACAAACACACTAGCGCGCCGGTGGTTTTGGAAATGCCTCAATTTGGCCACCATCTCCCCATCATGATCTTTTCCTCCAAGAAATCCCTCCCAAAGCCCACGGAAAAGGGGAGAAAAGCGCGGCAGCCACTCGTTCAAGGTCCAAGCCACTCGTTCTCGTCCTTCGTGTCATCTCGCCCTTCGGCCAACTTCAAGGGGGTCTCGGGAGTCATCGGATGGCCGCGAGAGTTGGTGCAACCCATGATGCTCGAAGGCTAAGGCGCCAAGGCTAGGCTGCTATGGCCCGACTATTCGAACTGTTCGATTTTCTTTGAGTCAAGGCACCCTCTCTGAGCACAAGTAATTCTCTGCGGAGTGCATTCGGATTTTTCTGCACAAATCTGCTCAAATTGGCTGGACTGGTTAGTTTGCAAACTCTCCAGGGTTGGAAAAGACATGTCCGGAACATCCTGGCATGGTGGGTTCCCATGTGGAACTCGACTCAAGCAGCTCGACTCAAGTGGCACTAAAGCCTACAGAAAAGGCGCGACTGGCCCAGTGATGGCCCACCTAGTGGTGCTTAGCTCTTCTTTAAGTATCCCTGGTCCAAGACCAAAATATTGATCGATCCTGTCTATATATATAAAAAATAAAATACATATTAATGGGCCTTCTCTAGGGGGCTACTCAAGGGTTCATGAAGGTTTCCTTTGATTGAAAGTAGCAACATGATCCTTATACCACCCTTATCATCACAACATCCCTGACATCAAGTCACCTAATCCCTGTCCTGTTTCTCCCTGTCACCTCACAACGACCTCGGTCAGAAGGTTCGGCACGCGCGCTCAACGGGTCTAAAAAGAACGTTTACACTAGCAAGGAAAGATCTCAATACTTTCATGTTGCCTGGCTGACACGGCAGAACGACCACAAACTTACATCAATTCCTAAGACAGCACTGCTGTTATGAAATGTGTGACCATTGACGTTGCAGCATCTCATTAGGAATCTGCAAGGGCACAGTGGCAGGCTTGAGCTGCAACGTTTATCAACGTTTACAAACTGCATGGGGGGGTTCTCCTATGGTGGGTTTCAGAGCCTTTTGCTCAACTCTCAGGCCTTGCTCAGCAGGAATGGAAAGATTGAAAGACTAATTTCACAGCTAGGCTTCTGCAACTCTTCCCCCAGTTAACTTTACCCGTGATGGCAGCTATACACAGCGCCGCTGGCCGTGTTGTACGGTTCCGAGTCCGAGTCGACTGAGTGAAGAATCAAAAAGAACAAAACTCACAACCTGAAGGATGAAACCTGAATCCTTCTGATTTCTCTCAAGGGCCTTGTTATTTGGTATGGTCCACTCAAGTCAGCAGCATATCATATCGGTTAAGTTAGCCTTCTTGGGACACGGGAAGCAACAGAAAAGTGGCTGCATAAAGGAAATGCCAAGGATGACATGCCAGCAGAACGAATGATCACAGCACGGCTCAACAATCCGTCGCTGGAAGGTAGCACGGCTAAAGGAAGTTGGATTTTCATCCATTAGCAGGCGCACGATGCCGCCAATCTATTGCAACATCCTGCAACTGCAATGGGTTGCCTGCCAGGTGCAAGGTTTGAGGTGTCTGAGGCTTCAACTTGGCCATGGCGAACCTGATCCAGGGTCTCAGGCGACAAACCATCGCATGAGCAAACCCACTTACGTCGTAGAAAGGGAAATGGGCACTTTGCGCCGCAGGCGGAAAGCCATCATTCGGTGATCCACATGAAACACATGAATGTTGAGGATTTTACCATCTCCCCCCATCTCCTAGATCCTGGTCCAAGCAGCATCTTCTATAGTCACATCTTGTACGGCGTTGTGTCCAGCCCATCCGAACACCCAAGCGCTTCAACAACTCCGCGACCCATCCGCAAGAACGCAGCCAAGCGGCATAAGCGCACACCATTCGGCCTGATAAAATCCCAGCAGCTTGCTTGAGCCATCATCGAACGTGAGAAGGGGCACACGCTCATGGACTACAAAAAAAGAAACATATTGCGCTGACCTAATCCCAACAGTCAAACACCGGCAAAGCCCATTAGTGTGAGATGAAAAGTACCAGCATCAAGGGCACGAAGCAACTTGGCATCCTCAACAGATTATAGTCCAAGGTTGCAATCTGAAGAAAGAAAAAGGCTAAGAACGATTCACCTAGGACCTAAGACTTCCAAAAAAAACATTCAAGATGTCTGCCAACTCGTGCCAGGAAAGGCAATATGGTTGAGGATTTCGCCTCCTTAGCCACACAGGTCGAATGGTATGAAACCCCCGCAAGTCATCTGGAGGTTGCAATGCCGGAGGTGCCCACGTCGATGGGTAAATAATCTGCAATTGCGGTCGTTCCTAAACCCCCCGAGTGGCTGCGACCTGCCCGGATCGCGTGACCCAAAACGATCACGATGGCCGGGCTTTCTGTTGCACATAACCGGTGAACACGGTATGGTCAGAATCGGGTTCCTGAGCCCAGTGTGGCTGACAATGAAGTGCCTTTCGTCGGTGTGGCGGTCACATGGTCTGAGGTCGTGAGGTCTTTGGGCCGAGCCACCCTTCCACCATGCTCTGGCGAAAGGATCGTCTGCCTGTCGATGGGAGAGCCCGGAGAAGAAGAGAAGCGAGGCCGACTGAAGCAGCTGTGTGTTGCAGAGGGGCATGGGTATAATACTGAAAAACCATGAGAAAACTCATGAGCTATGCCAGCGATGCATGTTCTCCGTCTTCTCTCTCTTCTTGCTTCCCTTTCTCTCAGGTCCTGTGCCCACTCGAAGCCGAAAACACAAGGCCACTGCTTTCTACCAGGCCACTTGCGGTGAGGCATTCCAGTCACACATGGAACCCCCCCTGCTTCTGCTCTGGATCTTCCCCTGCTCGGCCTTCCCAGTAGCACCGGTGGCTGCTCTACAGACCTGGCGACCCAAGGAGTCCGACTGGTTTCCTTGGTGTGCACCGACATCCAAAACGTGGGCCAAGAGATCAATCCACGTTCCGGAAGAAACACACCAAAACACCCTGGAGAAGCAAAAAAAAACGCGAGCAAAAAGCAACCGCGAGAAAAAACCATGACAACGGAGGCGCGACATGGACCACCCGGCGGGCACGCGCCCAAAAACAACCTGGCAACTGCGGTTTGTGGCCTGGCATCGCTCCTCACCGCCGGAAGCCGCAAGGTCGGCAGGGACGCCGCGCGGTCCATGGCGACCGAGCGCGACCGGGCGCGACCGCGACCTCCGAGGGACGGGGGGGAACTCTGCTTCTGAACTTGAACGGACTCTGTTCCTTTCGCCCCACGATCCAAGACTTGACATGTTCCTTCACTGCCACACGGTTTGGCCTTGACACGCTGAGCCGCAGGCAGCGACGGAGCAAGCATGCCAGAACAACAGACAGGCACAAGCCCACTGTCGCAGCTGACCCCAGTGTTGCACTCCTCTGGATTACCATGATTACCTCTCGCGTCTGTGCGGGCCACCGAATTCCCCCAAAATGACACAAACACCTTCCAAATCGTACGGTGTGAAAGAGTGTAAACCTCTAGAGATGTGTGACCAAAACCATTATCCTTTCGAGCGTTTTCACCGTGCATATTCAGATTTGACTCCTGCACTTGCTGTTCATTTGCTTTCAGTTGCAATCTATAAATCACTTAGGGTAGATCTCTTTACATGTGAAGACCTTGAGATTGCCTAGTCCTCGTTTACTGCAATCAATGTGTTTTGTGCACTGTTCATTGTAGTTAGATGACTTGTCGTGCAGATGTCAACTTTTGTTTGCACACACGTATGAACGTGAAGACTTGCTGTGCAGAGTGTACCGAACTCAGTTCCCTACAAGACGAGCATGGAGAGGTACTATGGATGTTGAACACCTTGAACTGTTGTCTTTGGAAACGTTGTTCTTTGGTAGATTGTGTTTACCCTCACTCGTTCACTGCAGTTCACAATGTTCCCGGTACACAGGGATTGGAATTGAATACATTCAGTCTTGACAGTTTCCACTTGCACTGAGTGTACGGACAAAGGTCAGAAAACATCAGAAGTGAACTTAGTGTTTCACAGATGCATTGCACGAGCATGTCAGTTTGTTTGTTTGTTCCGGAGTTGCACTGTTTGCAACGTGTTGCGTTGCATTTCAATTTGGTGATTTGCAGATTTGAGTTTGCTGAATTATAGTGAACTTCAGATGTGATAGATGCTACACACGCACTGTACGACACGCACCTCGCACCAGGATTGTGACGCCACTTTGCTTTGCCCAATACGCTAACAGGAACGTTTGGATTGACCACGGTCAATTTGTGAACCTCAGTTCATGTGTTTGGAGTTCTGCGCACTCCTATTCTGTTTGTTTGGCGTTCACCTTGGCGCTTTGCGTTTGGGCTGTGTGTACATCTGTGGTCTTGGATTCCACGTGAGCACCCTTGTAGGTTGCACTTTGGATATGTCGTTGACACGTCATTTGGGTTCCTGTCTGTGCTTGAGCACGCGTTTTGTGTTTGGCTGAATATCCCTGAGGGATGCCTGCAAATCCGTGACATCGATCCCTGTGCAGTGTTGATCCAAGTCGATGTGTCCCCGATGGTCTGTGCTCACCTCTTGCGGTTCTCACGACCCTCGCTGTTGTTTGGACTTTGTTGGAAGACCAACCACCGGAATCCAGCCAAGAAATGAATTCAGAATGTGTAGATTTGAAATCATGAGTTTTTGAGTGTTTTTCGTGAAAGAGAAGCAGCCAGTCCTTGTACAGTTGAATTCACGAACTCACAAATGAAGACAAGAAGAACACGCCACGAAATGTGGCTCAAGCCCGGAGTGAGAACAAAAGATCTAAACAGATCTAGGACGTGACGCGTCGTGTGGTAGCGCGCTTGTAGTTGCGGTTTGCTACCTTTACATGCGGTCCCTTTTGGCAGCGCCAAATCAGCATCTGTAGCATAAATGATGAATTGGATGCTGAGACCATGTCTCTGTCCTCTCAACCCTTGGGGGTCAGGGCGATCACGGAACCTGCGCGGACAGGGCTGCACCTCTCGAACCTGTTGGCCCGCCTCCCTGCTTTTGTTGTGCGCGTGCGCCGAAACAAGTGTGCAAGTTCCCAAGCTCTCACTACATCTGGATGAGGTTCACAAGACGCACCTGCAGGCCCTGGCAAGTTCCGCAAGGCCCATGAGCTGCGATGATTGAACATGAGCTGCGCATAGCTGCGCCATACACAGAACCTTGACGGATTCCTTCTTGGCAACAGTGACTCACATGGTGGAGGAGGAGGCGCTGCCCAACTAAATCTTGGTTGTCATGAAATCTTGTGCATCCATGGATTCTTACCCTGTCATGGTGCGCCTGCTGAGGCTTTGGTTCCTCCTGGTGGCCGGGCGTGTTCTCTGCATAGGATATAGCAACAGGTTAGCGAAAGTATCAATCAGATTCCTTGGGAAAAACCTCATGAAGCATTGAGAAAACCCAGCTCCCATCTGCTGTCCTGCTGGAGGCTCCTCCTTGCGAAAAATGAAGCCTGATCTCTGAGCGGCCGAAAGCATCTTCATTGAACATGCGCTCCTCTTTCTGAGCTGTTTTCACTGGCCGCATGCTTCACGAACTTCACGTGAACATGCTCACATCTCAGGTCAAGACCAAACGGGTTGTTGTGGAAGATTGGACGGGCAGATCTCCTGCAAAGCCAACATCTCACAAATCAAACAGCTCCTGAGCTAGACCACACTGAGATGGGTCCTTCCGAAACTCCAACTGAAGAAGAACAGCGTGCACAGAAAGGCAAGGCCAGATCTCTACCATCTACCAAGTCCCATCCTCGGCGGGCCAAAAGATGCCAGGCAGCCTGAGGCATCAACAACTCAAAAGATTAAAAAAAGAACACATACCAGCAGGCCTGAGGCATCAAAAACTAAAGGGTCGACAAGGCAAAAGAAAACATACCAGATCATCCCAGGGCATGAAGGGTGGACATGCACGGACCAGGATCCGACAGGTGGGCGGCATAGCAAGGCCCACCTGGGCCCATTCAAACCTCCAAGAACCTCATCCGAAAAACCTTAAGAGTGGGAGAGGTGCCGGTGCCAAAACACCAAGTGTCCCGCTGACATGCATTGAATCGCGTGTCATTCCGCCTCACCCTGTTCATTCCGCCGGGTGGCCGTCCAACGGCCATGGATTCCCATCACCTTTCCGGCGAACGGACGACATGCAACCAGAAGCAACGAAGCTACACCCCCACAGAACCAAACGGATCGTATTCTCCCTGCGCCACCGGTGCGGTCGGATGCTGGGTGCCGTTGCAGTCAAAGAGTTGTTGTATGCACGTGGCCTTTAGAATGATTCATAGTTGAGCGTCTGCGATGGCATTCAATAGGGCGTGAAATCCTACAGAGGTTCTTACTGCTGCCAGCCGTCAACTAAGTAGTTTTCGACGATTTCCCACATGTCGACCTTGAGGGCATGATTGTGAAGTCGCAGGTTGTCATGGAGGAAGCCCTCCGTGTGTTGGGTTGGGTAATTGCAGACGAGGTGAAGAAAAGGACTCCCCCGTCCAGGAGGTTTGTTGTGCTTGGGGTTGTAGTGGCTTTGACCCAATCACAGGAAGGGGTAGTAGTGGTTCGCAACAAGGAGGACCGTGTGACTGAGTTGGGGGCAACGATAAATGAGATGGAGTCCCTTGCCCTCGTGGCCAAGAATGCAAATGGAGACCTAATCAGCCGTGTTACTGAGGAGAGCCCCCCACACTAGGCTGGAAGCTGTGAACTATGAGCCACCATGCTTAGTGTTCACTGATGGTGCGTATGAAGGTGGAGTTGCCACGTGTGGAGCGGTTGTGTTGTCTCCCCGCCTCGAGAAGGCTATAGCACTCGGGCTTGAAGTCCAGGCAGAGATTGTGGCAGAGTAGCACGGATTTGGCCACGAGCATGTACCGATTGTGATCGTGAAGAGCCAGTTCACGCAGTTGTTGAAGGGGGCACGTGTCTTGTTCTTCATCGACAACGAAGGTGTCAAAGAAGCTTTTGTGGCAGGTGTGACCAAGTCGGCGGCATGTCGGAAGATGCTAGTAGAGGCCACGATGCAAGATGCAAGATGCAAGCAACGACAGTCTTAACTGGTACACACGTGTTCCTTCAGCGAGCAACATAGCAGATGCACCGTCAAGGCTAAGGTGGGATCTTCTAGGTGAAACAATCGACTACGTCAGGGTGACGGCAGAGTTCGACTACAATGAATGGGGCAGAGTCCGGGTAGTCTGAGGAATTACTAGTGATAAGTTCAGGTCCACAGAGTGTATGTACAGCGAAGAGTGTAGAGTGAACGAATCTTTTTCCAAACCATTTGGCCAAGCAGCATAGCTGCACCGTACACGTCCCCAATGTGGAAGAATAAGTGTCTGTGAGCGGATGAAACTTTCGTGGTGTCGAAATGCGTGTGTATATGTATATATAGACATATATATGTTTTATATGTCATTATTGTCATTACTGTTTTTCTTTACGATTATATAACGCCGTTTATTCTGACTTGGAGGCATGAGCATGGCTGCGCAATGAGAGAAATACTTCACCTTTGAGCTGCGCTTTGCAGGTGTGTCTTGAAGTTGGTGGCTCAGTTCCATGGTCACGCTTCACAATGCTTTGATTAGGTTCGGGAAGCATGATTCGTAGCTTCTTGGTGGTCTGTTGCCGACCCTGCGCAGTTGCAAATCGAAAGGTGCCCTAGGCACTGCCACGATGAGCTTTCAGTTGGCTCAAAGGTTTAGCCGTTGTATTGTTGATTTATGGCAGCGATGGATCCTGCTGTTGTGGATGCGACGGCTTCGCCTGCAGACCCCGGCGATCTTGGGATGTCAGCACTGATGGTCTTTGAAGATCCATTGGTCAGGCTTGATGCAAGGATGCCACAGACTCCTCAGTGGGCCCAATTACGGCAGATCCTGGATGAACAACCGGCTTGGGTCCGCAACAGCATCTGCCCTGCCCTTGACCAAGGATTCTCTCGAGCCTTCCAAAACTATGCGAGACAGATTCAATTTTTGAACGCATTCCGAACTGAGCTGCAGAGTGTGATGGAATCTGAGGATGCAAATCAGTTGTGCCAGCTGATGCGGGACATCTACCCATCCAAAGTCCACGCTTTGCAGAGGGAGGCTGATGGGATCGACGAGAGCATCAAAGCCCTGAGGACTGCAGCAGAAGCTGGCAACATCGAAGGGCTGCAACAACAGGTCCAACTCATAGTCAGCAAAACCAAGCGATTCCGGGACACACACGCAGAACTCCGCCCAAAGGTTTACAGGGTGAGGCAGAAATTGGAAACGATTTGTGCCAAGTGCCTTAATGAAGGCCTCGAGAGATCGGATGAAGTTGCAGGTGAAGTCGAGAATGGACCGGAAGGGTGGTGGTCCTATATTATGCCTATATTCTGCTTGGTTAGTGGTGGTGTGGGTGTGGGGTCGCTTGCATGGCACCCACATACAGCAGGTGCCGCCACAGCTGCCGGCCCCGCCACTGCAGCTGCCACTGCAGCTGCCGCCCCAGCTGCCACAGCTGCCGGCCCCGCCACTGCAGCTGCCACTGCAGCTGCCGCCCCAGCTGCCACTGCAGCGGCTGCCACTCCAGCTGCCGCCCCAGCTGCCACCGCAGCTGCCACCACCGCTGCCACCGCAACTGCCACCCCAGCTGCCACCGCAGCTGCCGCCCCAGCTGCCACCGCACTGCCAGCGGTTTTGGCAACTATTCGTGTGAAACTTGCGGCAATTGCGGCATTTGTGCCAGCGGCGGCAGTCTCACCTTGCATTGCGGGTGGGGCCGCTTTTCTAGTGGCATTGTATTTGATAGAGTTTGCACCTCGGATAGAGCAGCTGTTGGGACAGCTGTGGACTGCTGAGAGTGAAACGGAGGAGGCGGCCAGAGCTGTTGTCCAGGTCGTGCGCGCTGCTGCGGAGACGTTGTGCATTGTTAGCAACAAGAATGACATCATGGAAGAATACTTGGGCAAGGTGGTACAGGATGCAATGACGCTTGCCGCTAGCGCACAAGATGCGTTGGTGAAGAAGCTCCCGGAGCGGGAAGCGGAAATGACTACATTGAATCAGCAAGTGGAACAGCTTTGCTCCGACTGGAAGAGAGTTCCTCAAGCATTCCAGGATTTTTTTTTTGTCCGCACGGGCCTCGTCGGTGCTAGGTCCTGCCAGGCTTTGCTGGCCTATGGCCGCAAAGGGAGCCGGCTTGGCGCGGAGGCCCCGGCAAGCGCAAGGATCTCCCCGAGAGGGAGCTCTGCGGAGCCGGTGGGGCACTGGGGCGCGCGCCAGTCGTCCCCAAGCAGCGTGGGGCCCAAGGCGCGCTGGACGGCGACGCCAAGGAGGCCCCACCAGCGGCGGCGCCACCCGGCAGCGGCGGCGGTGCGGACCGCGGGAGGCGCGCGCCGGGCGCGAAGGCGGACGAGGCGGCGCACGAAGGTCAAGGACTCCGTGTTCCAGCGGCCGCCGACCTCGCAGGCGAGGACCAGGAGCTGCTGCGGACCGCCGGCAGCAAGCTCTGGATAACGGCGGCGCTTGCGCCGCTCGGCCAGGCGGAGCGCGACACCATCCGCCTCAGCGGCCCCAGGGACGGGGGCACCGCCGCGCGTCAAGGCGGAGACGAGGGTGGCATCGCAGCACCACGTTTCCCCATGTGGCGAGGCGCCATGCACGACCAGGTCGAGTCGGCGGCGGTCATCGGGGGAAATGTGCGGGGTGTTGGTGCGCGGCGCCAACGGCAGAGGCAAGCGGAGTCGGCGCCGGAGGGCGCGGTGCATGTAGTGAGGCGGCAGTGTGGTCCCAGGCTCCGAGGGGATGGCGGTGAGCCAGACGGCGGCCTGGGGGCCGGCTTGTGACCGGAGCATGGCGCGGGACGCCGGGTTGAGGGCTGGGAGCAGCTCGCTCTCTCTGAAGGACTGGCGAAGTACGAGAGAAGCTTGCCGCTGCCAACCGCCAGGCCCAAGCCCCGGACCAGACTGGTCAGTGGAGGCCGCATCAGGTTGGAGAGCGTGGAAAAGGGCATGCCACGTGGGGCAGGCGGTCCACCCATGGCGGTGGAGGTGCGTGGCCGCGGCGGCGGCAGCCCGCAAGCAAGGGGCAGCGGCCTCCTCGCCGACCGCGAGTTCACGGACGCATCGGGCAGCGGCATCGGGGTACCGTTGGCGCAGAACAGGGAGGGCGTCTGCCCAAGCGGCCCAATATGCGGCGGGGGCCGTGCGCTCGGCGGCGACGAGGCCGAGCCCGCCGAGCTGCGTTGGAAGGAAGGCGACGTGGCGGGCGACCTGCCAGGCGGGGGTGTTGGCGCCGGCTTCGCCAAGGAGACTTTGCAGGGTGCCCCAAGTGGCGGCATCGTGGGCCGCAGCGAAGGTCGCGGACGCAGCGGGGGGCAGGGTGCGCAGGAGATGGTGCGCGCGGGGAGCGGCGCAGAAGGAGAGTAGGAGCCAGGCGCTCTGAAGGTCCGGCAGTGCGGCGATCTCCTGCAGGAGGTGGGCATGAGACAGGTGAGTGTCCCGGGCCGTCTCTGCCACGAACTCGGGCGATCCGATGGGCGAGCCTAGGGCGATGAACCCCCGCCCTGGATTGTGCTTTGCCATATGTGAGTTTCCGCCAGCAGACCAGCATGTTTTCCGTCGTGGTTTTGGAGCTGGACCCGAAATATCTCTTGAGGACACGCACCCCGCTGTGACTTTATACGTAGATGATGCAGACCGAGCGCAACAAAGTCCTCCTGTCAGTGAGATTGAGGAGCATGCCCAGATGGAAGAACAAGAAAGTCCCATCGACACTGTGGTTGGCGAGAGTGCCCCAGTCAGAGACTTATTTGACGATCATATTGAGTCCTGCGCGCAAGCATGGGCGTTTTTTTGAGCAAGCACTTGCCCCGTGCTCAAACGCAGTAATCACATGTTCATATCATATTGCTTCATTTATTCTGGGAGTGAGCAGATCCACTATGATGCTTACTGGCCACAAAACTTGGAAGAATTGATGTCTGGAAGAGATCCGGCAGACTACGTGGTCAAAACACGGGCAGGGTCACTGAAAGCATGCGTGCACGTGCACTTGACATGGCCGAGTGGTGAACCATTCCATACACTGGCATTTTACGATCGTATAACAGCGGATCGCACCGTCATACAGAGGTTGAGTAACCCCACCGATGCAGAGCCACTACCGTTCAACCCCATTTTGCCACCTTGGATCCAGGTGTTTACAGCTTGTGGTTGTAACAATGCGGAACACATTTCCCACCGCCTCCGCCCCCACCATCTTTCGCAGGACCCTTCCCCATTTCAGAGTTTGTGTGCATAAAAAATCCAGATCTGTGTTCGCAGATGACCCCCCGACCGCACGCAGAGGTGGAAGAGCAAAAAATTCCTGTGGATGTTGTGGTTGGAGACTTAGTCGATCTTACCGAGTCCTGGGGCCCAGCCACTTGCCCAGTGCCCAGCTTCCTTGTTTGGCCACCCAACCTTCTTCTTTGTGTCACTGTAAGGTTGACGAGGGCTGGATTCTGATCCCGTCACCACCTGTGACCTCCTTGCAGCCTCCCAATGGATCTGACTCGGACTGCCTCACGCAGAACACGTACTTGCTGGTGCCGGTGGCAGATGCCGCGCGACTGGGATCCATCCTCGCGGCTGGGTTGCATGGCGCTCAAATGATCCGAGTCAGTTCCGGAGGGCCAGCTGACCGTTCCATGCGACAGTTCTGCGTTGGTCCATTGCGAGTCCTGAGGTCAGGCAATTGGATCCTGGAACAGGCCTCCACCATCCGAAGTGGAGACCTTGTCAACACATTGCACGGTTTGGAGGCCGTTGAGTCTGTGGGTGACATTCGGGAAAGTTATGAGGAGGTCTTCAGCTTGGATGTCTGCGACGGTGGTGAGGTTTATGTGTGCACCCCGACTTGGCGGGACAACGGCCAGTGGTCTTGGGCCGGAGTTGCAGCCTTGGAGAGCGCCAGGAAGAGGACGCGTTCCGCCCCACCTCACGGACGATGGACTTCGCCAGTGGAGGGCTTGCCTTTGCCATCAGCGGGCTCGTGGGATTGCAAGGCCAAGCGTGGAGAGCGCTGCACCAACATATGCACCAAGTTCATGCGCGACAAGTGTTTGGAGGGCTCGGACTGCCGCTTCTGCCACTTTCCCCATCCGGGAGAGCCCAAGCGACTGCCAAGAGGCCCACGAGATGGTCGAAGCAGCCAAAGCGCCTGAGGATCTGAGCGAGCCAGATTGTATAAATAAAGACTATTTTGGCTTTAGATGGACGCAGGTCAGATGTTTCCACTTTGGGCATCCTCAGGACAAATCTGAAACACGTTTCTGACACTAAGTAGGTGTGCTCTTATTGTTTAAAGATTTGGCTCGCGGTAGTTGGGTTTTCCAATATAGAAGCAAAGAGTTGTCCTGGATGGCTGGACCGAGCGCCGCTCGATGTGCCATCGATTTTTTAGTCGTATGAACGATGCCCAATACTGAGCCTGCATAATTCAAGCTTCGCATGTATAGTCCATTTTGTAGTTTCTAACTTCCAATTTTGTGCAAGAAGGTCAAGTCGACAGGAACGAGCGCCGCTCGATGCTAACTGCTGCTGGACCTTTTTGCCCTTCGGGTCGGTTGGAGCATTCCCGCGGTGCCAAGAAAAGACCGTCGATCGCAATCATGGAAACTTGTGCTTCCACTGTGCGGGGGTGCCAAGGCATTGAAGTGCTTGAAGACACCTTGAAGATTTGACGCAGTGCTTGATTGTTCAGCGACAGGACTTCAATAGATTGGGATGACTGGGAGGTGTGGGTACCTTGGGCGGGGGAAGGGTTGCAATTTCCAGAAAAGAGTAGATTCATTCATGTTGATTCCAAAGCTGCGAATTGATGTGGTTTGATGCTCTGTTTGTCAGCCTTGTCGCTTTGATCCACGTGAGGGTCATCAAGGGTCTAGTGTTTTGGCCTCGAGAAGCGCGCACGTGCTCGGGACAGTGCCATGGTCCATGCAGTAGGTCATGTACACTTGGAAGTGTGGGTCGAGTCCGTTGATCTGAAAGAATGTTTAATGTCAAGTGGCTGGCATTGACGGAACTCAACCAGCACTGAAGTGTCCGGGCAATACAGGTGGAGCCGACGAGGGCAGATGGGCTGAAGGCTAAGCCGTCTGAGGAGTTGGCGAAGGCCGCTAGATGCCGTGGGAGCCTCTGCGTGCAATGGCTGACCAAGAAGAAACCATCGAAGGGGCTACGCAGAAGGAGTTCGTGCTGACAATCCTGACTAAGGAGGGCATGAGCACTGAGGAGGCGGGCTTCCAGGTGGAAGAGAATATGCGGCCTGTACAGTTGGAGGTCAAGGACTACGAGCTGCCTTTTGATGAGCCCGATGCACAACGAGACCAAGCAGATGGGCATGTACCGCAACCACTGGATGTGGGAGCAGGAAGGACGAAAGTGTTGCCCGGGAAGATTGTTGTGAACGAGGTGGAACTTCATTCGACATCACCAATGAGGCAGTTGAGAGCGGCTGGCAACTTCTTTAGCATCAGCTAGCCAAGAAGCCGGAGCAAGTGCTTTGAAAGGCTCGTCCCTCATATGAGGGAGGGCGAATTGCGAGCAAGTGGCGGCAGCAGCACAGACGGAAGAATCTCGACAACCAACAGCACCATCTTTGGTCATGGCGCCAAGTCAGGAGGAGCAGGCTCGCCACAACCTCACTCACACGTCATATGTTCCTTGGTGTGAATCCTGCCTGATGCGTCGTGGAGGAGAGGTTGACTGGACTGCCAGTCATCAGCCTGGATTTCTGCAACACCAAGTCTGGAGTCATTGACAGGGAACCGAAGCCGCGCAGTTCCATTGAAGTCCAAGGACCAGCTGCACATCTTGGCCAAGAGATCATGACCTTCATCCAGGTCTTAGGCCATACAGAAGTTGGCCTGTATGGGAACAGGTCCCCACCTCAGACTGTCTTGAACTCAAGGCACGCAATGGGCCTCAGGACCCGCCTTTACACTACACTTCGGCTACCCGGTGTACGCATACACCAAACTACAATCAAGAAAGGGCAACCCCAAATGGAGACTTGAGGCCGAGGGTAGGTGACGAAAGCTAGCAGGGGTGCATCCGGACTGGTGGGACATCAAGCGGAGTGAGGCAAATGCTCATGAGGTAAAACGTTGTGAACATGTAAGACACACAAACAGCAATGACACAGCCAACCTTAGAATTGAAGTCCCCGATAATTAAGGAAGCGTGGCTGGACTTTGCCACACTGTTCGATGCATCCGATGTGTTCACGAACCTGTGAGCTTGTTGAATCTGTTGCACCGTATCCCAAAACCTCCACGGAGGAGTTGAACCATTGTGGATGCCATAAGAGGTGCCCAAGAGGTGTCCCAGAGGCAAAACAAAGCTGCTTGCATGATTTGTTTGGTTTCTTCTATCGATGTCGATGTCATGAACATGTGAGCTTGTTGAATCTGTTGCACCGTATCCCGGAGGAGTTAAGCCAAAGTGGATGCCATAAGAGATGCCCGAGAGGTGTCCCAGAGGCGTCCGAGGGGGGAGTTGAACCCACGGGGGGGGGGGCCCTACATATGAAGTTTTCACGTGATGCGGCGATCCCGAGGATTCCAGCCCCTCACTTGCTAAAGCAAGGACAACTCCAGCTAGCTGGTGCTAGCTTTCGTGACTTGCTCTGTTCCTTGGTAGGGATGAAGGCCAAGATGTATGGCTGGTGGGAGAGCCCACAAGTGATGTTGACGAAGAGCGTGAGGCGCATCAACAGACCCTGGAACAAGTACCTCGCCTGCGACCAGGACTTCCAGACCTACACGTGAGAGTGCCAAATGCGTTTTGGTGGAATGCGCGAAGATCGATGGAAATGATCCTCTTTCGGCACAGGGATAAGGATGCTCAGGCTGCGCAGGCCTATGTGGAGTCGAAAGAAGCCTAATGTCAGCGGCAGAGATACATTTAAGAAACTAGAGCGCTGGAGTCAGCCCCGAGAGTTCCACAGATCGAGGAAGGGCCAAGATTGCGAACACCCCCAGCTCCTGTGAGTCAGTCTGGGGAGAGGAGCTCAGTGCCAACCATGGTTCCGCAACCATTGCCATGGGAAGAGCAGGGGCGCCCCCCGGCAGGGAGAGCATTGAAGAAGCCAGCGCCACCCAAAGCAACGGCGAAAACAGAGCCAGAGTTCAAAAAGCAAAGGCTGGAATAACACAGCGCAAACAGAGCAAGAAGAGAGGAACCTGAAAAAAACATAAATCCGGGGCAACCCTGCCAGATGGTCAAGAAAAACTATGGATGAGGAGAAATCGTTTGGTGGCGAGGGAATATGCTGTGGAGCAGGGAGACGTCGCCTATTCTCCAGCGTCAGGAAGCTACAGCCTACGACTCCTTCCAACCGCGCTGCTGGACATAAGGAACACGAGGTGACAGTGCTGGAGAACTGTTGGTTGGGGCACTGGACATCAAAAATGCCTTCTTACAGGTGACCTAAGAACAACCACTTCAGATCTCAAACTGGCCTTGCCTGCTCCAATTTTCTGAAGAACTTGCCAGGGCGCAGGATTGGAGCGAAGGCATGGGCATCTACCTGTCTCCGGGGCGGATGGACCTCAGCTTCGTCACCAAGGAGCTAGCCAGCATGGGGGGATGACCGGCTACCTGAAGAAAACTGGGGGCCAGCACATCCTTTTCATCCTTTTGGGAGAAAGGAGTGAAGGAATCGAGATGAGAAGTCAGAAACAGTTCACGGATGCTGACTGGAATGGTTGCAAGGCTACGAAACGATCTGCCTCAGGAGCGATCCACGCCGTGAATGGAGTCATTGTGCATGGAAGCCCGCGCAGCCAAAAAACTGCCCCATTGAGCTCAGCAGAGTGAGAGCTCAACGCTTTGGTTGCTGGTGCTTGCGATGCCATTTGCATCATGTGTGCCCTCGAATTCCTCACAGAACAGGAAATTCAAACACGTCTGTTGGACCGACAACTCAGCCACAAACCAAATTGGCTGGAAGCGAGGAAGTGGACGTCTACGACATGTCAATGGCCGCTTGCTATACTTTAGTTGTTCAAATTGTTTATAATTGTTTGTCGAATATATTGTCTTTAGTTCATGGGCAAGTTCTATTACGAATCGATTATTGTGCCAAGACAAGGTGGCTGAGGGATACCTAGAAGTGAAGCTGGTCAGCACGACACTGAGCTTGGCTGACATCGGCACGAAGCCAGTGGGACGCAACAGGCTACAGTTGTTGTTGCTTGGGCGCAGTGCAAACAGGTGGCAATGGTGGTAGAGTTGGAGAAAAGGAGCGTGACACCTATGCCACTCAGCGCGTCAAAAATGGCCAGCTGATGAAGATTGCGAAGTACCTCAAGACCTAGAGTGGAGCTGGAAGTTGATTTTTTTGTGCATAGGACTCTTTACTTGGGTTGGTGATTTGGTTGCTTGGGATGAGGGGACATCTGACAAAGAGGCCCTTCAGGCAGCGCTGATATCAGCAAGGACGCTCGCTGACGTACCTGCTTGCATGTCCAGTGATTTTCTAAACGATACTGTTTCTGACTTACCGCCATTCCGTTTGCATGGGGCCACTTCTCAGCTTTGAGGTCGTCTTCAGTAACTAGTTCCAAAATGCTAAAGTTCTCCGTGATCTCCACTGAAGCTCTGCTCTTTAATGGTCTATTCTGAAGTGTGTGACTGCTGACGCCGCAGGCTTGGAAGCACAACGTGTCCCCCTTTTGTGCGTGGCATAGTACATGGCAAACACGGCGGGCGCGTATGAATTCAACAAACCGGCTTTACTAGACAGTGAACCATAAATTGTTGTTTTAGGATGCTGATGGGGTCATGATGTTATGAAGTGTTGTCCCTCTGTCACACTCATAGTATGCCATGCTTCGAATTGAAGCCGCTGCTGGTGTGCTTCCGGTGCATGAACGCTCTGCTCAATCCTGGCTTTGTGGTCATGTGGGCCGATTCTGAACAGCGGCTAGCGGCCAACAATTGTTTTTTAGATCAGTGAACACTTGACGTTCGGAGTTGGTTCCACTCGTGGCTGGACGTCTCAAAACCAGATGCCCTGGAGGGAACAAAACAATAATCTGTCTGGAGGGGCCCCTTCAACCGCCGGTGTTGCGTTATCCTCCCTCATTGCATCTTCAAATCGGAGTAGCCCTCCTGAACCTAGGAACTGTAAAGAGGAAAAAAAAAGACCTGGCTTTCAGCGACGGTCGGCGGCAAAAGCCTGTTCAGCGACGCCAAACACCACGACACGCGCGATGATAACGTGGAGATGTTGGTACGTGCCACGGCAAGAGCATTGGATAGTACCTCCAGTTCTTGTAGGCCAAACAAGATCTTGTGACGGGAACGGCCGGTGTCTTTAGGTAAGCCTAGAGCAAGTCGACTCACAACCCGGCAGCCGCAACACTAACTGGTCTACTTGCAACAGCTTGGAAAACACCATATTGCAAGGGAACCCAAAACACTAAAACATTACGTCAAACTCAGTTAAACCACAACACAACGGGACATAGCTGGAGGCCAACAGGAAAGCAACCTCCGCGACAGCACCTTTGCAACACTGGTGCGGAGTCGACACAGAGACGATGTCGAAGAGGACGACGTGGCATCAAAGACTCCAACGTAATAGAGACAAAGGGAGGAAGGGGCGGAAAAGGCCTGCACAACCACCACACCCTCCTGAACCGAAGGACTTGCTTCAGAGAAAAAGTGGGGAAGGCCCATTGCAAGAATGAAGCCTGAACCTGAGAATGACCCTGTTTCGCCTGGGTTTTGTCCTCTTGGCAGCCCGCCACCGGCTGGCTGCCTGCTGAAGCGGTTTGCTCAAGCTTCGGGAAGCCAGACCCAAACCTACGTCTGTTCTGGTGTGTCTTTTCGGGCGTTTGCCTCAAGGATGGCTGCGTGTCACGGGCGTCGGGTTTACATATTGTTTCTAATAGCTTATTGTTACTACTAGTAAGGCACTTGTTACTAGAAGCGATGCACTTGTTCCTAGTAGCGTCCTTGTTACTACTATCATAGGATGATGAGGGCACAAAAATGGTGTGCACGCGCCGTGAGAAAACGTCCGCCGCGCATCGTGTGGGCACGGCGACGCCACTCACCCCGCGCTGCTCGGCGAGGTCATCGACTCTGGGCCGCTCGTCCCGCGGGGGTCAAACGGGTCAGGCAGAAGAATGAGGAGATCAGGCCGCGGCTGGCCGCCACACAAAGCGCAGCGAAGGATTGAACCAGCTACGGAGCAACCCACTGGAAGGTGAAGGCTAGAGAGGAGGCGCCTGGTGCACTGCACAGCTTGGAGAGGAGGGTCTTGGGAAGTGAAGCGGCATGGGGAAGCACTGGGGGGGGGGGAAGCTGGCTCACTTGGTTTGCTGAACCACGTCTAGCAACTCACAAACACCCAAGAAACGAATTCTTTAAGAGTTTCGTGATTTGCCCGCTCGCAGCGATTGAAAGTGTGCAAACGCTACGAACATGCTGTTTGATTATCGTGAGGGAACCGGCACGTCAGCGTGACATTAGGTCAACGTACTAAAGAAATCGCAAGCCTCACAAGCCATCTGCGCAAGAGCGTCGGACCAGTAATTGATGGTTGAACCATCTTTTGAGCATGAGGCGAGCGTGATCTCTTGCCAGCTCCGTAAAATGAAAGAACCAACACGAGTTGACAAGGACCATCGACAGCACAACATGACACGGGCCATGGGAGGCGAAGCGGCGAAGAGATTCACCACTGACCGGTGCAAAGATCACCGTGCCCACTTCACGCAAGTTCAGAGGTTCAGGTCTTCTCTTTGCTTTCCCGGTTCTGGCGGAAAAACACTGTCTTCGGACCAAGAGTCCCAAGAAGCTCGTTCAAACATTGACATGACGCTGGCAAGACGTATTGACCGTTCCAACGCTGAGGTCCAAGTCAAAATGAACCGGATCCAACTCCAACAGCGCAAAACGACTTTGTTCATTCCAACGTGTGTCTTTTTTTCTGACTTCTGAAGCTGAGAACTCTTTTTCAGGCAAATCAATGCAATCTTGACAGCCATTTCTTTGGGCCGCGAAGGAGCAACAGCGGCAGTTGCTCCGTCGTTGTTAGCGGAAAAGTGAGGCACTCATATTCAACTTGAAGGGCCATTAACTCAAGCCCTTCCCTCAACCATTCAGAATGCCACCACTCACCTCCTTCGAGCTCCGGATCACCTGGGTCCGTGCTGTTGGATCAAATGGCTTTAAGATTTGGCTATGAACCTTCGAAGAGCCTCCGTGCCCTCTGACGCTATGTTTATTTAGAGCCTCCAGAACCCGCAAAAATCGCACAGACCACACAGACTTGCGCGATCAAGGCAGCCCAAAATCTCAACATGATTTCATCGAACTATCTAAGACTCTAAAGTACCTTAAGGTGAAGTGATGATTTCTTGAAGCTCAAAGTGTGTACAGACATGGCCTCACAAACCATCTCCTGCCATGTCACAAAGGCACCGTGCCTTTGCGTCACACTCGCAAACACGCGCGTGCCCCGAGTGTCCAGAGCCTGCTCCAATGTCTGCCTCCACTGTCGGCCTGTGAGCAGGTGATGTCAGGGGGGCCTTTTAGTCGCATGTCAGGGCCCAAATATGCGAATCGAAATCAGACTTAGGAGGCCATCGCTCCAGAGCGGTGTGCCTCAAAATCTGAACTGCATGCCAACTCCAGCTTCCGCCCTCATTTGGGAGTCTCATTACCCGTCGGAGTCGTCCCAAAGACCTCGCCTCCACGGGCCGAGGTAAACCTCACAACTCGACGGAACACGGCCACGGAACTCGGCATCACTCGACGTCACGCGCGCGGCGCGACAGCAGGATGGACTGCAGTGCTGCTCTGCCTTTTTCGTGTTTTCAAGCCTTCAACCTCCACAGACTTGGTACCCCGTCTGTCCCATGTTTCCATCCAAAGCATGTCTACGACACTGTCCTGGCTAAGAATTTCGGAAGCGAACACCTTTGAAGTACATCGTTGTTCAAGCCAAACAAGCGAACACCTTGCTGAGCTCCCAGTTGCGTCACCAAGCTCTCGAGCTTCATTTGACGATAGCGGAGAAAGAAGTCGGTGGTATGCGGATGTTCTAATAGTTGTGTGTGTGATTGGGTCTTGACAGAGCTCCGACCCAGTCACCGCTCACACAAGCACGTTAGCTAGCAGCCAGTGGTGGGAAAAAACTGCAGCTGCCTCTTGTGGTGTGGCAATGCAGTCAGACTTTTCTCAGCACCATTGTATGTCTCATTTCTCAGATACTTCACCCCTAAAACCCAGAGAAACAAATATACATTTGCATACATGTGCCACGGAAAAACCATGCGCGAGAGCAGTTGTGCAGCATCCCTGCAGAAAAATTTCTGGCTTTCAGCCACAGCACAACAAGTGCTTGCGCAACAAGTGCTTGCTGTTTGTTTCTTAAAAAACGGCTGCAAAGGTACACAGATCTGGTCGAACATGACAAGCTAAAAACCTGGTGGTTGTCATGAGCATTGGTCTTTAGTTTTTCTCCTGACTCGACCAAACCAAAACAAGAGGCTCACCATGGGAGGGGACCCCATGTTGCGCCCAATCGCCTGCCTCAGACATCTGCAGAAAGGGTGGCCTCGTTCTTCAACTCATGAGCCGAGTCTGCGGCGTCTGCGGCGCGCGGGCCTGCGTCCTCCGCTTTCTCTGGCACCTTCTCACTCGCAGAGTTAAAGCTACTTGCACTCCTGGCGAGATGGGTCAGTGATCCCGTGTGAAAAATCAAAAATTGAAACCTCCTTGTGGGCCATCGCTAGTAGGTTGGAGGCCATCGCTATTGGGTTCCCTAACGTATTCTTCTTCCTTAGGTTGGAGGCAGCATGTGCACCACGGTCCCGAAAGTCCTGACAGAGCGTTGTCCGGTGGCGATGCGGCGGGAGGAGCTCTTGCGGATGCTGCCGTTCTGGCTGACGACCATGTTCAAGTCATCAGCCAAAATGTTGATCGCGCGGGTAATGATGCCAACGTCATACACTGAGAGATTGCCCAAGTCCTTGATGAAGGTAGCCTCCTTGCCTTGTCCATCTTCCTTGAGGAAGGTCGCTACGTCCAGGAGACTTTGAAAGACATCCTGCTCCTTTGGGACCTTGCCCAGGTTCATGATGCGCAGTTCCTTCGAGCTGCCCAGCGCCGAGCGGTAGACGAGAGCGCACAGGCCAAGCAGCACCATCCCTCCAAGGATGACCACCATCAGCGAGGAGATGACGGTTCCGAAGGTCGCCAGAACACGTGAAGCATCTTCACCACTGCTGTCGGCATATCCAAGTGAGCTTGCCAAAAGCATCACGAGGAGCGACACTGAGAGTCCATCCACGAGGTTGAGGATTGGGGATTTCCAAGGCAGGAACCACAATTGAAGGCAAAGAGATCCAAGCAGAATCATGTGCATCAGCGTAAGTTGCCTGAGCTGCGCAGGTTGTTTTTCCTCCCCCAAAGCCTGTCACCTGCGATGGGGGATCGGAAATTCCCTATCATGACTCAAAAATAGAAAGTACTGTCAGTGACAATCTTCGTGCACTCAAGTTGCAAACTGGGCATGTTGGTCGCGATCACACCTGGCATGGACAACAAGGGTCCACGGGCCAAAAGGACCAAGCCAAAATACCACACATTGGGTCGGAAGCGGAAGATCAGGAAGCGAATGGCGGCCAGCCTGACTCGCAACAAAGTGCTCAACAAATACACATTGGATCACATTGGCCACCAACGCACTAGTTCAAGTCCAAATAGAATCGAACATCATCAACATGTGATTTATTTGACTCTTCAGGAAATGCTGTTGCAAGGCCTGAAACAGTGTGGCTGCGGTGAAGGATGGGTGTGGAGGTGTGCGGATGGGTGTGCAGGCGGCGGTCACCATGGGTCTCTCGCACATATCACCTCACACCCCTCATATGACCCTCGCTCCTTCTAACACGATCCAAGACCTAGCTGCGCAACAAAAGATATGCTCTTAGGTTGGAGGCCATCGCTAGTTACTAGGTTGGAGGTCATTGCTATTAATTAGGTTGGAGGATTGATTTCAGGTCATTTCTCTTCAACTCAGCACAGTCCGTTCGCTCACAGCATCAACTAAATGCGCCACAGTTTTGTTGAGATCGTTCTGCTTCAGCTGCTGTGTCTGCTGTTGTTCAGTTATTTTCTTTGCTCTGAAACGAGTGAAGGGATTAATGTGGACAAATACCGTTGAAGATACCCTCCGACGGTGTCGACGCATGTGTGGTTGTGGCCTCTAATACTCTAATTAACCTCAGGTTTCCTGTGGTTCGGGTAGGCGGATGTTTTGCCAACGGAAAAGCGCAAAAACTTGTGGCGGGATATATCATATTATCTTTTAAAGTGTGGTAGGATTGGCGTAGGGGAGGTTCCCAGCAGTGCCTCCTCCTTGCACAGAGTAAGGGAATTGAAGCGTGTGTTGCAAACAAGTGTTTGGAAGCAGAGGTTGCAAACCATGTGTCACTCTCAAAGAAAGATTTCAAAGTAGGCAGGAAATCGCAGAGGTTGCAAATGTCGAATGGTGTCCCTCAAGAGACGTGTGCCCAGCGAACACGCCGGGTGCCCTGAAATACCGCTTGGATGCATCTGTGCGGAAGTTTGCGCGTCATCACCTCATCACCATTATCAATGCCATCATCGCGATTATCACCAAATCACCTGCGTAGTCGCCACCATCATCTTCAACACCATCACCACTGGGCTATGTTTAGAGGCTTTCTCCCAGGACATGCGCATGAAAATGAATCGATATATGTCGCTGTGGTTAGCCGAAGCCTAAGTGCAGCCAACAAAAGGCTGGAATTGGATGTCCGCCATATTTGTTGGGCGTGTAAAAGGGTCACATGCCGTTCGGATGCATTGGCGCAGAAGTTTGGGCACCTCCGTTTGCAACTGCCCGCCCTCTTCGACGGTTACCTTGACACCTAAATATCATCGTTACGTTCATCAGTATCACCAATGTGATAAATACATCCTCATCGTCCTCATCATCATCATCATCAACATCATTGGTGATGATGATGATGATGATGTTGATGACGATCATGATAGCACGCATGATGGGGGTGATGATCACTATGAGAAAATGATGGATATGATGGTGATGGTGATCATGACAACCAGTGTGAAGATAGTAACGATGATGTTTGCTGTGTGGGTCAGCGCTGCGTTTGTGTGCCTCTGTGCCCACAAACTCGTCATCACCATCAAAATCTTCATTACCCATTGCGCGAAGCGAAACGCTTGTTTCACGACTTGGGCCTGAAGTGCGTCAGATGTACACTTCTCGATTTGTGCCTATGCAAGGCTGGCTGACCGATCTAAATGGTCAAACACCGTGCCTCCAGCCACGCATACTTGGCACAATTGTACTTCATACGCTTTTGCGTAGTGGGGGCAGCGTTCGCAAAAGTGGATCGCTTTGCCCCTTGGATTCATCCTGTACTGGGTGGTTTGCCTTAGCAACCGTAGCCCGTAGGCTTCAGAAATCTCAAGCTCTTTGAAGGCTTGATCCCTTTGTCGGCGCATCTCGCTGATGCCAATCTCCAATTCCTCGATGTAGTCATCTTTCTTTTGCAGCTTACTCTGCATCTTCTCCTCGTTTTCTTCATATGCTTTCATGTAGGTCTGCAAGCCCTCCGTCTCATAGGCTTGGCTGCCTATCTCCTTCATTTCAGGCTTTTCCTTTTCAGCCTGGGTCCCGAGCATGTTGTTCAGGTACTGCACGATGTAGCGCCCCACCTTGCCCAGGACACCTTCAATGATGTTGCGCCGCAACCATCCTGCAATGCTCAAGGCCCCGCGCACGGCGCATGCCGTGAGGACTATCCAACTCCAATCATAGCCTTTTGCTTCTTCTTCTGTGGGTTCTCCTGCCACTTCACCAAGTCTCGACAGGATCATCAACATCCCCACATGCAAGTCTTTGACCTTCATGATCTTCTTGGTAGCCTTTCGCGTCCTCTCCTTGTACTCCAAGTCCATGAACTCCTGTTGGCCAATCCTCTCACCAAGGTTGTTGATCATCTTCAGCATGAACAGCAGTCCATAGAGTCGGCTCCTTGTCAGGTTCTTCGTCCCAACATCAGCACAGTTGAGCTGATTGCTGCCACACTGAAGATCTTGTCCTTTTCCTTCTGCTGCACCCATAGTAGTGCTGCATCCAGATGTCGAACCCTTCCAATGCCTTGTCGTTGCACCATTGCTCTGGCTGCCGAGCTGTCGGATCGAATCCTCATGTCGCAGGGCTCTCCAATCATGGCTGTCCATAGGTGTCGGATCAGGAGTCCATCCGAGCACCCTGCCACGATGGCCACAAACTCAGATTCTCCTGAGGATAGAGCTATGGCCTTTTGTGAGCGAACTCTCGACTCCATCAAGTTCCCATCGATGAAGATCTGGAACGATGTGGTGCTGCGTCGATCATTGATCATTCTTGTTGCCAGCGTAGTCAGCATCTGTCACAACTTCTATCAGATGCTTCTCTTTCTCGTCCACCTCCTCTTCATCTCTCACATCCATGACCGACTGCCTCAGACCGATCCTCACACCGAAGCCCATTGTTCCTTGCAAATAGGAACACACATGCCAGGCGTTCTTCCATGCCTGTTGTGTGGGTTTGGCCATGCTTCTTGCCAAGCTTTGAATGCTGAACTGGGCGTCCGGTCGCTCACCAGCTAGATACATCAGCCTTCCAACCACGCTGCGATATTTTGTGATCTCCTCTCCTTCAAGCAGCTGGCTTTCATCCTTCTTGGCGAAGTTCTGGTCCATGGGAGTCTTCCTGTAGGCCTTCTTGAACACGTCTGTGTCCTTGGCCAGGCTTTCGTACTGTTTGTAATCGCACCGAATGTCGCACCCTTCTGCGCCAGGCCAAAACTCCCTCTTCAAGTAATGGAATTTCTCATTCATTCCAAATGGCCCTTTGACCTCAATGTTCCAGCCCTTCCTTTTGCGCATGTACTCCACGAAGTTCTTCAGCATCCTCTCATTACCCACCATGAAGATGTCGTCGACGTGCACCGTGATGTACATTTCTTTCTTCATCATCAACAAGGTAGGCTGCATTGGGTCTTGTTCCAATCCGAACTTCTTTGCAGCTCCCACGAAGAGTTGGAACCACTGTGATGCGGCTGTCCTCTGACCCGGTAGGCACTTGATGAGCTTATAGATGGTGCCATTCAACTCCACAAAGGCTCGTTCCTCTGGTGGTTGGTCCGCCATCAGGAATGCGTCCTTGATGTCCAGGGTCATCGCCCTGAAGTGCTTGAAGACATTCAGCATCAAATGGACGAGCATCTTGGGCAGAACCATGATTGACGTGGGGGCAAATGACTGGTCAAGATCAACACTGCCCTTGAACTGCCTCGCAACTAGGCGTGCTCTTCGGAACCAGCCCCCTTGCTCCAAACGGTGCTTCCAGGTAATCACGAACTTGGTGGAGATAGTGTAGCCTTCACTCTCCTGCACCTCATCCTTACTTGACTCCCGCATGGCTGGCATTTTGAGCGTCCTCTCTACCTCATTCTTCTTTGCTTGTTCATCCAGCAGGTTTAGGTGCTCTTCACTGGTGATTGGCGGCTCGTCTTCTTCATTTCCTCCATAGCCCGCGAACATCTCTTCGTTCACCTCCTCCGGGATCAAGTCCTGTCCAACTTCTTCGTCGCCATGTGCTTCAATGGCTTGGATCCCAGCGTAATGAGGAGGGTAGAGCCTTGCCAGGTTGCTTGGGGAACCCGATGCCATCGTCTCGCCACCTTCCCCTCTTGGCTCAACTGCCATGGCGTTTGATGGCAAGCTCATAGCCCCTTCTACTTCTGCCTCCTCTTCTGTCCTCTGCTTCTTTTCCGTGCCTGAGTCAATTGCTTCTGACTCTCTCTTGTCATGGCCTTTTCTTGGGGAGTCTGATGCATCCAATCTCTTCTTCTCCGGTTCTTCACCTTCTCCTTCCACACTTCTCTTCCTTGGTGTCGCTGGCAATGGAGCTGGTGTTTGAGGTACTGCTGCCGATGACTGGCCTAACGTTCCAGGAGTTGTGGGCTGTGGTCGTAGTCCAGGTGCTGGCGTGACTACGCCTGCCGCAACTGCATCTGCGACGGCCTTCATCTCCTCCTCTGTCGCCTCGTTCTCAAGGGTTGGCTGCCGGTACCTTTGTGCTTGTCCAGCATGCTTCATCAGAATTCCTTGCGGGCTGTAGCTCCACGGCAGTCCCTTTGCCACCACAATGTCCGTGGCGATGAATGCTTCCTCCGACGCCAACCGCCTGATTGTCCGGGCTTCAAATGCTCCCTCTGGGCTGAGAACAATGTGGTTGTCGTTCCAGCTGTGCTTTCCGACCCAGACTCCTCGCTCGAACAGGTCACTGGCTTTGTACTTCACCAGCCTCTTGTACATCACCGACTCTCCGGCAGTGCTAGCTTGCCACGATAGCCATGCCCTGTTGCCAACTCATAGGAGGTCTTGTTCATCTTCTCCAGCACCCTGAACCTGTTCAGCAGGAATCCAGCATACCTGAACGACCAGGGGTAGATGCGCATACTTCCCATTATACTCAACCGTGCTCTTGATTCTGCAAAGTTGCGAACGCAGTTGGCCATTCTCCGCACATTCTGTACTGCTCGCTCAGCTTGTCCGTTGGAGGCGTGCTGATTGCTACCTGTCATCCTGACTTCACACGGCAAGCCCATGATGGCTCTGACCTGTTGAACAGACCTCAGCAACTGCCTCATGGCCCTTTCACCATCTCCTTGGAAGATACAGCCATCCATCGATGAGTTCTCCAGTGAAAACCGCACCACCTCCTCGGTCACTGTCTTGAGGCTTGCTGTGCCCTTCGATGGCACGGGGACAACATGCACCGCTTTGGTTTCTGATGATACCATGACCAAGCAGGTCCCATATTGGTCTGACCTTTCCATGACTTTGTCCACCGGGGACTCATCCACGCGCTTCTCCTCCCCAGTGTAGGTGTAGAAGAAATCCATTTAGATCACATTCTTCCCTTGGTCAGGCTTGTCGTCCCTCATCTCACGCTTGTCCTCCTTCGCTCTCGTCGCCACGCAAGCTTGACACCAAGGAGCATATGGAAGATGAGTCACAAAATGCGTCTCTTGCTCCTTGAGGGATGAGAGTCGTGGTTGGCCAAGCGCTAGTGGCTTCCTTTCCTGTTGCCGTCTTTTGCTTCCACTGTAGGGCAGCTGGCGCTCCTTGCACGCTATCTGCAAGTCCTTTACAGACATTTTCTCCGTGTAGATGGTCTCGTCGAGTTCAACCTCGTTTGGCCTCTGTGCCACTACCATCTTCTCAATGTCGTGTGACTCCATCTGCAGCTCCATCTGCTCTTCATCCTCTTTGTCATCTTCAGACCAATCGGTCCTTCCTTGTGGCTCTCGCCTCTTCTCCTCTGCAAATGGCCTCACTGGCACCTCGGACTCATGCTCCCAATAGTCCTCCATTGTAGAGGGCGCAAAGAAGGTAATCGTGCGTTGTGGTCCTCCTGCGCCAATCTTCCTGAAGGCTGTCTCTCCTAGGTTCGTGAAGTCGTCGACATTCTCCACTTGACTCCACATGCCATCATTCTCCTTCACCAAACTGGTGCTTTCAATCTGTCCTCTGGGGTCGGTCAGTGACATTGCCACAGGGTCACTGTATGCCACGATGCCGTTTGGAAGCTGATGCCACCCGGGCTGCATTTCCAGGTCCTTCACATACCTGCTAAGGCTTCCTCTCAAAGCCATGACTCGAGCTTCTCCTTGTTCCTCCTTCTTCATTGCAGCCACCTCCACCGTAGAGATGCGTGCACTGAACTGCAAGGAGTTCCTCTCACCATTGATGGGGACATGGATTCCCCGTCCCTTGCGTTGCAGCCCCAATTGGCCATCTTCAGCTTCAATGCTCCAACCACGTCGAAGGAGTCGTCCTGCACATAGGATCGGATGTTGCACGTTCCCCAAAACAAACTCCTCCACCATCTCAATTCTTTTTTTCCGTTGGCATCCGTGGCGCTGATTCTTGCCTTTGTAACTCCACTGTGGGCAATGCGCTTCCCTTGAGCGTCCACCATCCTCAAACTTGTTGAGCCTGGTGCCCATTGACCCACATCAGCATAGGCCTTGGGCAGTACCGAGATGTCGGCACCGCTGTCCAGCGTGACCAGGCACTCTTCTCCTTCCCTTTCACCAGCGCTGACCATCTGCACCAGTTTCTCTTCACTCTCATCCTGAAGGTCCATGGCTACACTTGCAACGCCCAACGGGATGCCCACCACAGGCTCAATGCAGTCATAGAACTCCTCATCCATCACCTCATTGCCCACTTCGATCATCCCCGCTCTCCATGGGAATTCATTGTCTTCCGACCCTGACCCTGTCAGGTCAAAGATTTCCAAGCTCCTGGTGTCAGGTGGCGTGGACATACGCACCATCTTCACTGATGCCGTTGTCATCTGGGTCGAGGATGTTGCTGCTCCAGTCTGTCCGGTGGATGACGATGATGCTCCTCCACCAGCTATCTCCTCAACTAAAAACACTCGTTTCCAGCAATCCCTAGCATAATGACCCGTCTTGCCGCAATTGTGGCGTGCTCCTGCTTGCTTGCCACCTTTTCCTCCTTTCTCAGGCGTCTTCCCCTTCTTTCCTGGACCACTCTTATCCCAGAAACTCTTGCCCTTGTCATTCCTTTTCCATCCTTGGACTTGCTCTTTCCTCCCTTCTTGCCCTTCTGGATGTTGTCCACCTCCATGGGTACTGCTTCATCCAAAGGCATTCGTGTGGGAAGGCTCAAGGAATTCGAACTGTCCCACTTGGTTGCCAGCGCCTCCAGCTCCATGACCTTGTTCTTCAACTGCTCATAGGTCGTGCTATCGGTGATCCAGAGCTGGAGGCGCGACCTGACATGAGCTGGGACGGCCTGCAAGATCGATGCAACCTTGTTGTCATCTCCATATGTGTGCCCGGAGATCCTCTCATACTCGGCCACGATGGATTCATACACGGGCAATTGCTCTGAGATCGACTTGCCCTCAGCAAATTGAACTCGTGAGAGCTGTGTCAGGAGTGCCAGAGATCTGGCCCTCGTCACTGGTTGCATTTCTCGTAGGAGTCGTTGCCATGCCTCGAAGCCATTTTCCTGCTTCATATGCCTCACCAACTTCAGAGGTCGATTTCGAAGATAGGAAATCAGGAGGCTGTAGAGGCGGATGGCTTGAGCTTTCGTTTCGTCTGTCATTTCATCCAGCTCATAGTTCCCATTGAGGTTCTCCTCCACGAGCTTCATGCTGTGGGCCATGGGCGCATCGATGCCCTTCACATAGTTCTCAAATAAGCGAAAACTTCCAGTCACTCCACTGCTTCAACTCGTTATCACGAGTGTCGGGCTTGAACAAGTCTGGAGTTTTCATTGCCTGGCCCAAGAGCTCGAACTTTGAGTCACCGTCAGCTTCTCAAGGGCCGTTGAAATCATTTTCAAACTTTCCTCCGCCATGGTGTGGATATATGACACCTTGGGGTAATAGGTCTTCGATGTCGCGTAGGGCTCACTGTCCAACTTTTCCTCGTTGATCTCGAGGTTGGTGTAGGTCAGCAACTTCTTGAAGTCCCAGTTTGCTACCAGATCGCTGATCGCGTCTTTATCAGCTTGGTCTCGTAGGTGCTCGACCTTCTTCAGCAGCTTCCACTTAGCCGGGACGATGACCACCAGCTGTTTTCTTTCCCTGGATCTGGATCCTTTTCCTTTCTTTTTCACTTTATTTCGTACGGTGCGTGAGGAGGCGGTCATCCGGAGGGGCACATCCGATTTCCCTGTGGCTGGTCGAGCTCCTTTTGTTGAGCTGCATTGCAGGTGGCGCTGGAGACGCGTGGACGAAGGAGATCTGCCACTACCAGCCACCACAGGTTGTCGCCCAGCACCGACGGTGGAAAGTGAGGCACATCCACAGCATTGAAGTGGATACAGAGAGCTGCGTGGGCAAACTACAGTGGGCCCGTTGTGCTATGGCGTGGGCAACGGAGCGGGCTCAATACGGCCACGCTCCGCTACCATGCGAAGCGAAACGCTTGTTTCACGACATGGGCCTGAAGTGCGTCAGATGTACACTTCTCGATTTGTGCCTATGCAAGGCTGGCTGACCGATCTAAATGGTCAAACACATTGTGATTTGAATAATCTCACCATTATCACCATCACTGATCAACATTGCCATTAGCATCAGCAGCAGCAAACTCTGAATAACTAGAAGTGCCAGCCTCAAGGTTTTCACCAGGGACTGCGACTCTGTGTTAGACCTAGAACAAGGGAACCGTTCTCACCTGTAACGTGAGTTGATTGACTTTCAGGGTTTACAGTACATGTCCATCCACCGTCACGTTCAGTATATTATGATCATCCCCATTGTTGTCACCGTCAACTTCATCATAAACATCATCATCAGGAAGATCATCATCAACACAGCACGTCATAAACATCGCCAGCTTCGTCAACACCATCCTCATCAGAAGCATCAACATCGTCTCGGAATCATCATCACCACGGCCCGGCCGTCTTCACCATCATCGTCTTCACCCTCATCGTCCTCACGTCTTCACCAGCATCACCACCAACATATGAACCATTAGTTAGTTGTAACGTCATTATCGCAAAGACCATGTGTCTCGTATCACCACCGTCTTCAGCTTTAACGTCGGACACGAACTAAAAACATGATCAACATCATCGCCATCATCAGGACCATCATCACCCGCTTCGCAATCAGGTCAGCACCATAATAATCACCATCATGTTCATCACCATCATGCGCCGGCACAAGAATATTCATCAACGTCAACATCATCACGAACACAGTTGTCATCATCAACATGACCACCATTTGGACCATCCATCATCATCATCATCATCATCATCATCAATAGCAGCAAGTAGCATCGTCAACTTCATCTTCATCTTTATTGATCATCATCATTGTCATCAAACTAGGATTATCGTCAACATTGGGGTCTTGTGAGCGGACCTTGGCAAAGCACGCGCAAACCTCTTTCAGAACCTGGCCAACAAAAGTCAAGCCAAGCTACCAAAAGCCAGCAGCCAACAGAAGTTATCAAAATCAAACAAAATTGACGAGAACCACCAAAAGCAAGACCAAACCAACTTGCAACCAAACGCACAAGCCACAGAAGCCTTCAACCAATGTAGCCATCGAAGGCCTTTAGCCACTAGAAGCCGAACAGCCAGTGGGAGCCAAGAGCCACAAAAGCCAAGGAGGCCACGCAAAAAAAATAACATATCCAGCAAACTAAACCTTCCAAAAGTCGGGACAGTGACCGTCAGTGATTCAGTGTGGCGCCTTGGTTGGCCAGACCACTTTGGCGCTTGATACGCAGCGTAGCAAGCTGCTGTGAAGAAGCTGAACGCCAAGAAGATCACCAAGGCTCCAAAGATCCGCATGATGACCTAGATTCCAAGCACATTTGGGGAGGCCATCGCTAGTCGGTTTGGCAGCCATCGCTAGTAGGGTGGAGGCCATCGCTCTTAGGTTGGAGGGCCATCGCTAGTAGGGTGGAGGCCATCGCTCTTAGGTTGGAGTCCGGTTGGAGGCCAAGAAAATCACAAAGGCTCCAAAGATCCGCATGATCACTTTAGTTATGATGCGCAGATGATGAGATGATGGGATGGATCAAATGATGGGATATGTCCAACCAATTTCAACGGCATGCTCTTTGTTGGCCAAAGAGCGTGCTCATCTGTGCCACAGAATACATTTGGGTACTTCAAGATACTCTCTTGGCCGGTAGGGTGTTGGTAGCACATGAACGGCATGAGGCCGACATGGATACTTGAAATGACTGGTCACCGCAGAGGATAACGCAGCCATAATGCGGCCCCGAAGGGCCGGATAACCTTAGGAGCTGTCTGTCAAGACAGCCCGACCGACGTGCATCACACGTGCACGCACGGCTGACATGTGGCGCAATCGCTCCCGAGCCTTTTGCAAATTATCAGACTGGCAAGGCCAGCCCAGTCTAGCTGTGTGAATTTCGTTGGGATATACCGGGTGAGGCCCAGTGGCCGGGCAAACCCAACAAAGATGATGCCAATCCGGGACGGCGACTTGATGGCAAAATTGACAAGTACCCACGGCCACTTTGGCCATTTTTCTGTAGGCCGCCAAAGACAGAGCAGCTCCGCAAAGAACTGCCCTTTCGTCACCAGTGCCCGACAGAAAAAGCTCTCGCGCAAATTTGCAGGAAGTCTCATCATATCTCCAAGAACGCAAGAGGTGTGCATCCCTACGTTTGGAAGTGATGAACTGGTCGAAAAGGCACCGACGCCAAGATTCCCTGACTTTGTGTTCCTGTTCTTTTTTGTCCCCCAGGGCATCAAGGGTTCCCAGAATGCTGTGGGTCCAGCGAAAAGTGGAGCTCGGCAACCACCCCAAACGTTTCAACCATCTGTGAACCTTGGTGCGCCAAGGGTCTTGAGCATGTAACACCTTCTGGCGGCTGATCTGGCAGAACGAACGCCAGGCTTTAAGATTCTGCGTAAAATCGAAATCAGTCCCATGCCCGGACAGAATCGTGGAGAGAGGTCGGGAACCTACACGTTGCGCAGGGAAAATGCTGTTTCTCAAGCGATGCATTGTCTGTTTGGCCGTTTTATCTGGCGCTTCGAAAATCCAACCCCAGGAGGCTTTGGCAAGGATCCTAGTTTTCCACAAAAGGTTTCTGGTGGTCCAACTAAGAAAGGTTTTGGCCAGTCGGTTGCCTGCAATTTTGGCTTGCTCTAAGCGGTCATAAGCGGTAACACCCATGTCTCTCCGATTTTGCTTCAAATCGATGCCAAGAACCCGGGTCTGAGCATGCAGGAACTTGTTAAGTTCATCACATTTAGCGAGTTGGTTGCGCCGAGAGGAGCAAGCACAAAGTACAACAGTCTTAGAGTTGTTCTCTTCAAGGCCGAACATGGTTGACCAAGCGTGCCATTCACTAAGCACTGCTTTTTGGACAGTGAGGTTGTCACATAACAATGTGCGATCATCTAAGTAGATGGACTGCCGAAATGAAGTGCCAAAAACCTGACGCATGTGATGGGCAGGTGCTGACAGCAAAATGTTCAGAGCTGCAGGCGACAAGGCGTCACCTTGTGGTAAGGAGGAGGAAACGAAAGCAGCCTGGGGCCTAATAGCATCATAGAGCTGAATGAAGCGTTCCTGATGTTCCCAAACGTGTGAAAGCATGTGGCAAAGATCAACGGGAAACCCTGCAGCTTGGAAAATGTGAAGGATCAACTTAGGGTGGACCATGTCAAAGCATTTACGATAATCAAGACTGGTGAGTATCCGCTTTTTAACGTGGAAACTTTCAGACAGCTCAGCATGTGCGTCGAAAAGGTCCCGCCCCCGAATTGCCCCAAATTGGGATGTGTCAATTAGACTATCATGCCAGGCTTGCAAGTGAGTGTGCCTAGTTAATGTGCCCGTGATGACACGCCACCATACGGAAAGAACAGTGATAGGTCTAGTATCTTGAACCCTGCAAATCCCGTCGGTAACATCAACTGGCTTTTTAGGTAAGGTGATTTGGCGGGCTTGGCGCCAGTGCATGGGAAAGATCCCTCTTTGTAGCCAACGTTGAAGCAGGTGAGAATAGACTTCCCATACACGAAGGGGGAAAAAGGCAATTTCATTTCCTGTCCAGCCATCTGGCCCTGCGGCACTGCCCCTGATGTGGTGGGCAGTTTGCATCAAAGCTTGAGCTGTCCATATTTGGTTGGGTTCGAAAGCTTCATTCTGCTCCGATTGGGGATGATGTTCAATCCAAGCAGCGGCGGCTTGCTCGAACGATGGTAGTGGACGATGCCAAATGTCGGTCCAGTAGCTGTGAATACCTTCAAGGCAACTGGCAGGTGAAGTCTGGAGACCTGTGGGTGTCTCAATGGATTGAATTGCAGCTCTAGGATTATTCTGTAACCAACGAGTGGCATATTTGCCACCTTGATTCATGTGTGACTTCCACTTCTGAATGGCCGACGCGTGTTGTTCTTGCGCATGGTTGTCCAGGTATTGGGAAGCGATTTGTAGTCGTTCGTCCCATGTGTGGGCTTGAGGCACATGCTTTGGCCAGCTCTTCAGAGTTTTAGCCTCCAGGTTGGGGCATTGGATGCCACAAGCATGTTGCCTTTGGATTTCGAGCAATCTGCCAACCAGATTCCGCAGTCTACGTGTTTTGAAGCTGGTCGTCAAATTCTTATTTTTAAGCTCTTTTGCGCTCGCAGTCTGCAAGAAGGAGCCTTTGCGGCGCCACCTAGGAGGCAGTTTAAGATCGTATTGTTGCAGCAATTGCCAAAGTCTGTCTTCCAGAGCCGCGTGGAAATCATTCCATTCGGTCTCCGTGTCGGAAGTTGCGGGTATGGGCAAATCAGCAAGAACCGAATGGATCAGCTGTTTCCAAGTAACGTTTTCCATGTCCTTTGGGGTATCATAGCAAGTAGTAGGGATCAAGTACTGATGGTCACGATTTGTGTGTAGAGAATGGTGAATTACGCCCTGCATAAGTTTGTGATCGGAATACTTTTCGAAAGCAAACTTGAGCTGAGAACACCGGGCGTGGTAACAGAGGCAGAAGTCAATGCAATCCTTTGAACCCCATCTGGAGGGGACAGGGGAACCAGCATCGTCTTGCACAAAGTAAATATTTGCGTCTTCCTGACGGATTTTTTGTACAGTCATATTGAAATCACCTACACAGAGGGCAGCGTTGGCGTCAACACCTTTGCTCTCTTGAAGGGCGCTGATGAAATCAGCCCAGGAGGTGTGGTGACCACAGTAGCAGTTTATCAAACGAAGGGTACCCACCTGCACCACCAGCAGAGCCGCGGCACCGTCTTTGTACTCGGTGATTCTATGAGCCGGCAACGAACTGCGTATCAGGGTGACAAGGCCACCATGGACATAAGGTCGGTTTCTTGAATCCGTCTTGGCTTCACCTAAACAAGTCCAACCACGGTAGCCCTTTTTCCTGGCCAGAGCTAGGAGATCTTCGGCCTGACGGTTTGTGAGATTGCTTTCCTGAAAACAAAGCATGTCAGCATCCAACAAATCAGTTTCCTTAATGAACGAGTGAAGGTTGTTATAACCTTGCGTATTCAGGCTGCAAAACCGATGCTGTGCAAACTGTGTCGGCCCAGGCTGTGGGTGGATGGTCTCTTGGGTCAAATCTCGCACAAGAGCCTTAGATGAAGGCCCAGGGTTCGGTTCAATGCCTTCTTCGGTCAGATCTGGAAACCAAACATTCCTGGCACAGCAAGAAATCACTATGTCCACAGAAAATAGTCAAGAGGGCGTCCTGACCTCAGTGAGCCAACCCCGTTCATCTTTGTTCAACGCCCACAGTTTGTTGATGTGGTTTTTGGAACACTGAGTGAGTTTGCTGTACCAAAGTCGTCTGGCGCTGCTACGTAACAAAAATTTTCTAGCGGCTTTCCCTTTACACGCCTTGGCCGTTTTCATTGCCGTCTCAGTGCGCCAAATGAGTGTGCAACTGTCGCAAGTGTACAAAACTCTGTTTGCAGGTTGCCATTTGATGGGGGTGTGTCCAAGGGTTTTACACAGTTCTGCAGCTGCAGCCTTCCGTTGGCTGTGTTTAAGCCAGTACTTACCAAGAGTGACCCCCGCTTTCTTTGTAGCGACCTTCAAACCACCAAGGGCCAATTGGTTTAACAAATTCTTGCGCATGTCAGCTTTGCGGGGGGCATCTTTGCAAATTTTAAGATGCGCTTTAGCGGAGCTAACCCGTTGAGCCTCGGGCAGGAAAGGGATCCCTTGTTGGCACCATGAGCAAACCCATGAAGGCTCGGTGGGAAGGCGGTCAAGGGGCAGAGGAGGGATGATATCATGGATAGTGCGAATGGTAGTGAATTCCTTGCGAGACATGTTTTTATGTCTGCTACTGATGTGTTTATTTCGTTTGTATCCTAACTTCCTAGAGCTAGAGGCATAGAACCTGCAGTCGCAAAGATGGCAAACCCATTGGAAAGTTTCCCGCGTTTGTTCGGTCTGAGGCCCCGGCGATGACGCTCGACCCGGAGTCTTTGAGACAATCGACGGACGCCCTGAGTTAGGTATCTGTGTGGTGGACTTTCCACTCACTGGCTTCAGCCAAGAAGACCCAACACTGCTAGTAGCTGCGCTGGGCCGCTTTTTGGATTGATTGGACTGAGAAATCGGCTTCAACCAGCTAGAGATTCCTGAGCAAACAGATCGATCAGACTTGGTTTTGCGGATTGTTGTCGCTTTTGACTTGGGTCCAGGACCAAGACAAGCTTTACCTCCCCCCAAAAAGGATAAGGCCGGACCAAAATCTTTGGGGTCAATGGTCAACCAATGATGAGGGATGGGGACATTGGGGTCCAGGGTGCAAATGTGGCCATTCTTTAAAAATAAAGGCAGCGGGTCCTTGCTCTTACGAACGGTAGGAACAAACTTCTGAAGGAATACCCATTGCCCTTGCACAAATTTGAAGACAATAATGTCACTTTGGATGACGTTGCAAGCAGCATGGCAAGAGAAACTGTCGAACCATTTCTTAGGACGCTTGCTCGCCACCAAGTAAGATTTGATGTCAGTAGGCACTTCTCCATCCTCAGTGAAAACACTGGCCTCACCATCTTGGAACCAAGCTTCATGCCAGTCATCATGTTTTTGTAACCACAGGTTGACTTTGGTACGGAGCCCCCACGAGAGGTTTTTTATTTTAGCAAGAATTTCAGGTCGAGGTTTTTGATTTCGGGTGGCCTGGTAAGCCGCGACAGCCCTAAAACCGCAGTCACCGTCTCCCCCCAAATCCCACATAGGGACCTGATCGGGTCCCAGAGAAGGATCATTGTGATGCAACTTACTGGCGATTTGATGTTGGGTTTTCTGCATTTTCTTAACCGGGCTGGCCTGGCCTTTGCCTTCACTGGAACGTTTCTCAACGTGATCCACCTCCATTGCCTGCTCGGTGTTTGTGACAGGCTGAGATGATGGTGGATCCAGTTGGGTGTCAGCAACCTTAGTCGCAACTGAGGATCGGACAGAAATCTCAGCGGGGTTTGATTCAGCAGCGCGCGATATCCACCCTCTGGTTCCAAATAAAGGTTCGGTGTGGGGTCTCTTGGCAGCTGGCGGCTTCCAAGGTGAAATCACAATGGGTCTTTCACTGCCAATGGATAAAATTTTACAGGATGCGTGACCAGTGCCCGGCCACACAGCTTTGAACGTCCAGACTCCTCCCCGATGAGAGGGAGGCTGGACATCTCCAAAAGTGCGAAACCCCTGTTTATTCATGACTTCCTGAAATTCACTGGGACCCCAATCGTTCGGGACCCCCTTGACAGTCCATCTCCTGCGCAGGTTGTTTAAGTCTTGATCATCTTGGACTCCAAGTAACCCCAGATTGTTCCGACCACCTCTTCTCAAGATGATCCCAACTTTTTGTTTAGTGGCCATGGTTCGGACCTGGGCAACGTAAGCGCTAGGCGAAAGATCACTTCTGGGGATCCATTTGATGGGCTCTCGATCTGAGCCATCTGGTTTTTCGCTGAGTTTTTGGTAAAAACCAAATTTCCACCCAGAACGAGAAGAGAATCCATCGGCATCCTTCTCGGGGACCTTGAAATAGCCAATGACCGACTCCTCTTTGGGGTTGGGGTTGTGGTGCCAACCATACGATCGAACAGAACAACCTTCAGGGAGTGACTTAATCAACAGATCAACCGGCTTTTTGAGACCAATGTTCCAATCAGCAGGGGTCAAAAATTCTTTACAGAACACAACCCGGAACGAAATCAAGTCGACTTTAGCCGGGGCTTCAGTGACTTCAGCTATGTGTGGTTCTTCCGGCCATTTCGGAAGTTCGTCTGCCAAAGGGAAAACAACAAATTGCTTCCAATGTCCGCCGGAAAGTCGACACCATTTAACAACACCTTTAGAGTCAACAGGTGCCTCAGGGTGAGTATCAGTGACGATCAGAGCAACTTTGGTCTTGACTTCCTGAGCTTGCGCAAGAGCCCTGAGCTGTTCACAGTCTTCTTCGGAGACGCAGGCAACCGTTCCGTTGGGTTCGTCTCCTTGGTCCAGTTTATCATAAAGTTGTCGGGTGGAAGTGTGGGCAGTTTTCCACCACCCCGTGTCGATCCTAAAAGTGAAGTTTTTAGGTTTAGCGGTTGAGGCAGTTTTCCCACCTTGTTTACCGTTTCCTTTGGCCAGGGCAGCAAGTCGGGGCTGTGGACCGGGAAGGTAGGCGGGCGCAGGTGGCTGTTTTTTGGGCGGGCCACGGGGAGGGTCCGGGATAGAGGAAAACTTGTTAACCAAAGCGGCTAAACCGCTTAACAGGTCAAGTTGCTTCCCTTGTTCGAATTTGAGAATCAAGGACTTCAAGCTTTCCAACAGGTTGTTGTCCTCATGGAAGGTAACTTGCCGGGAATCCGTTTGAGGTTTCAGGATGGATTTCGGGTGTTCAGGTTCTGGGTAACCTTTTCCTTTTCCTCTCTTCTTCGGGCGAACTGTGTACCAGGCAGGGGAGGGAGAGCGAGATCTGGGAGAAGGGCTCCTAGACTTCCGCGGACTTCGACCTCTTGCCTTTCCATCGGTAGTTTCCTTTTTGGTATCCTCCGTCAACAAACTCGTTTGAAGCAAAAGTTCTTTGAGACCTTCAAGCAGCATCTTTTCCTGACGGCGTCTTGCCGTAGCGGAACTGCCTCCTGCCCCTCCATGGAAGAAAGCCCCTGGAGAGAAACGCTGGCGTTCGTGATTACCGGGTTTAAGCGTGTTAGGTCTAGTCTGAACAGCAACCCCGACTTTGTTTTTAAGAGCTTTCCGAGTCAAGGCAACAACTCTCTTTGGGGATTTGAGAGGAGTAAAGCCTTTGCCAAGCATCCAATAGAAACGTCGAGCATAAATAATGTTTTGCACATGTTTTCGATAGTTCAACTTCGGATCGCGGAAGCGCGATGCCCCAACCCTTCTAGCCTGGAAACAGGTCAACCTGGGGAGGCGTGGCTTTGAGGCAGCTTTCTGCTTCGAGCTGGCTCGGGTTATTGAGCTGGTCCGCTGCTTCCTTTGAAAAAGCGAAACACCAAACCTTTTAGCCTTGAAACAGGCCAGTCTGGGGAGGCGTGGCTTTGAGGCAGCTTTCTGCTTTGATGTGGCCCGTGTTTTTGGGCTGGCCCGAGTACCTTCCTTCAGCACAGGAGCCTGTTTGCTCTTGTGACAACCCAAAACGAAAGGGTGAAAACCAAAAAATAAGTGAAACCTATTCAAACACCAAAAGAGAGTGCGTTTCCATTTTCGCCTCTTCGTCTGAAAACGGAAGCACTTGCCTAACAGAAAAATGCAGCAGCAGTAAGAACACCCCAGGAAGCCGAGGGTACCCACAACCAAGGTACAAGGCTCCCAAGTCCAAACGCTGAAGTCATTGAATTGCATGTGAGAGTCACTTGCGATGCAGGGAAAGTAGCGGCCGCTGCAAGGAAAGCTCTCGTTGTCACCCAGCACCGACATGGCGCTAAAGCTGTAGTTGTAGCCATTTAGGCTATGTTTAATTAAGTCCAAGGAGCTGGTGGAAGCGGTACAGGAAACAACAGAACCAAACAAAGAAAACCACCAAAACAGCGAACCAACACGACCAACAACAAACCAACCACCCGACCGACGAACAACCCGAGAACCGGCCGAATCACCCCCCCCTTAGAACTACTGTCAGAAGTGACTAACAGGACATCTTGCCGCTTTAAAGCGCTTTTGTGTGCTTCGGCATCTTGTGTCCAGTCACTTTGTTTCTTTTCAACTTCTCTTTTGACTTTTTCTTTTGGCTTTTTTTTGAAATTCCCTTTTTCGTCCTTTTTTTCTTTTTTTTTTCCTCTCAACAAATAACTGTCTCAAGACTGAATTCGCACCAGAAGTCAAAGCCCCGAAGAGGCTTCGCATCTGGCCCGCAACCACCGCCAAGGAGGTTTCGTCGTGGTTGCGGCATGAGGCCGACATTGCACATGGTCGTGAAGCCTACCTGCAAGAATTGCCCCGTTGTACTGATTGTCTTGTTCCGCTCCCAAGCTAACTTGCGGCGCTTCAAGATGGGAATGAAGTTCGTGAGCAAGCCAACGAGGGGAAGCGCAAGAACCACGATCCAAAAGAAGGAGGCCGTGCTGACATATCGGGCTACATTGCCTCCAGCAGCACAACTAAAGCCAAGAGCATCAAGGTTCAAGGTGAAGATTGAGGCAAAGTTGAGGATCGCTTCCAAGCCAGCTGGCCATGGAACAGCAACTGTGTTCAAGACTCCCAAATTCTGGAATAAGGCCACTAGCATTCCCAGGGCTGCTGTGGTGGACATCATCACACTGGCTTTTGCCGTATAGCTGGATGTTAGCATGTAGTAAGAGCCACAAACTCCAAGCACGACCAGAGTCAGTGAGAGAGCCCACGCAACTGGCACCGCTCCACAAGGCTCACATTGGTTGGAACCCCAGTAATGCCCATCAGAGCAGTCGCCACACGTCAATCCTTCACGACCCCCGAAGCATTCGCCTGGAGAACCACCGGGGCAATAGAGCTCCCCAGCGCATTTGTAGGTGTCAAGAGGCTCTTCTGGATTGCCTTTCATAAATGCAATTAAGAAAGACAGCAGCAACAACAACAACCATCGAAAACAAACACCTCAATCCTTTTTCGGAACAAAGACTTATACTATGCGGCAAGGTTTCAAAAGCTGTTCAATCAAGTCTAGTTCACTGAAAAAGCCTCTCTTCACAAATGGACCACTCAAGTCCGTAGTTCCGGCAGCTGCTTCAAGCTCGTCAATCGTGCTACCTTTTGGGCAATGCCTGCTTTCTGCAGGGCAATCCATACAAATGGAAAGCTGCTCGATTTTCCCTGCCTGGCACACACAATCTGCCAGAGACGATGCACCCAACAAGAGGGTTGTTCGGGAAGCGCCACAAGAGATGCACGAGGTCTGAGACGTATTTGGTTGGTAGTGTCCTTCGCTGCAGGGAGCGCACGCTGTGCTCCCAAAACTGCTGGCTGATGTGCCCTTCGGACACGGCTCACACTGGGTCGAGTAAGTGTTTGATTGGCTGTAGCCAGGAGGGCAGAGCTTGCATTGGAAAGTCCTTCCCTCATCATCAATGAGCTCCTCCGATGCTGTTCCTGCCTGACAAAGGCCACATCCAACGGCACTTGTCCTGTTGGAGACAAAAGCTCCTGACGCATCAACCAACCCAAAGCCTTCATAGCAGCTGGTCAACTTTGGTTTCCAAGCTGACCACCTCGGAACATCGAACATATTTACAGTTCCCTCACCTCTGCGTCACTCAAGGTTTGTGAGATGGGAGATAAGTCACAAATAGTCACAGCCAAAGAAAGTAATGAAAGTAAAATGAGCACTAAGATATGCTATTCTGCAAGCCACCAAATAGAAGTCGATGCTGATATTAGGTGAATAAGTGCGATATTAATAATGTATATATAGATATATGTATACAAAAAATATACATACGACATATACAAGGCAGCATTACTAAGCTTATCATTGATCATGTTTCCCCTGACCGTCGCTCCTCGCCTGGCTCGATTGTTTTGCAGCCACTTGCAGGAGACATTGTAGGCTGACCCAGACTGCTCAAACTCCAACAGGAGATCTTGCACTTCCGGGAGCTCGAAGTTGATGTTGGACACAAACCTTGGCATTCCTTTGGACTCTGGACCGACCAAATGAGGCGATCGCGCAAGAAAAAGACTCCAACTGAACCAACAGCAACTTCTGCTTGGGGACACCATCAGCAACAGCGTTTGAATTTCCCACTAGATCGGGGAACATCAAGCACATGACAAAAATCGACTACCAAATTTGACTCCAAAGGAACTCTCGAACGCGGCCAGCCTTGGACTGCAAGTTGTTGCTGACCATCTTGGACACGTAACTTCCTTGACCTCCTGTCTTCTTGTCTCCAGCAAGCCACTCGTTGGCGCTGTGCCGAGCAAAAATCAATTGTTCGGGCAGCATTTCAATAAAAGTTGAGTCTGGAACCCACCAGTAATGCAAACACCCCACGGTCCGTACATGCTTCAAGAACAAGGACCACCCACCAGAGACTCCGAGGGCGGCTGGAATTCCATAAGCTGTTGACCATTGCATCATCGGCTGCGCTTTCCACCCTGTCCCAGCGGTAAAGACTGGGATACAAGTGGAGGCATTTTGCCGGCACGCAGGGGCATACCACCAGCGGTTGTTCGTGCACTTGGCGACAAATGTGCCATCTAATTGGCTTACGACCCCGTCGTAGTCGCCCGTATACTTGGCATAGTCCGACATTTGGTTCCGGTCACTCAGGTCGGTCTCATTGCAAAGCGCCAACTCTGACAAGTCCACATCATAGATGGAACCAAAATATTTCCTGACGCATGTTCGGCTCAAAAACTCAGGTTCTACGCACGCACACACACCAGGACGATCACAAAAAATGTGAAGTTTGTAGTTTCAGCAAACCAGCTTCTTTGGATCGTGATGCGTAGTGTTGTAGCCTCTGCTGAACTACTGGTCAAAACCAAGCAAAGAAAACAAACAAATTCCCAACACAAGCGCAAACTGTGAGGACCTAGTTCACAGCAAAACTTCGGCTGAATCGACAAGGCAACCGCCGGATCTGAACCAACACAAGTCAAGCTTCCACGCGTGAAAACCAAAGTTTTGGAGAATTTGGATCGGTTTTGGATGTTTTTCCTGGCATCGCTGATGTTGAAGGCGCGGTTCAAGAACTGGTGATAGGGCAGGGGTCTGGCTGCAGTGACTTCGTTTGCGCAACCCAGTTCAGCTAAACGAGGGAAACACAGCCTGGAACATAGAGCTGATGTGTTCGAGCCAAAGATCTACGATCGGTGTCATACCAAAAGGATTCTACCTGACATGATGACATGACTGGGGACGCACCTGTAGCATTCTTCAACCGTCCCCAGCCGATGCCATCCTAAACGGCAATGTCCGAACTTTATGGATTTGGCGCTCTCAAGGTCATCTCCAGCACAAGTGTTCAAATTTTGGGCTGGTTGCACTGAAGTTGCGCGTCACAGCATTCCAGCGCAAAGACATCAAGCAGCTCTTGAACTCTACCTCCGCGACGCAACTGTGCACTGCAACGAGCTTCAATAACAGCAATCACTGCTCGGCTGTCCAGCTGTCCAGCTGAACTTCATCGCTGGTACTTCCATCAGCGCTGCGTTTTGAAGCTATACGCTCGCGCAAGCAATAAGCGCTGTGGAATTTGTTTTCAAGACGACCATACGATGGGAAACATGGCGCGCCTATTCTCGAAAAGAGTTCGTCATTTCGTGGCGCACACTTACCGTGAACACACGAGACAAAATTCGAGCGCCTGTTTCTTTGCTGGGTTCAACAACTGCCCCTTTGGCGACATAGCCGACAGTCGTCCGGAGATGGCTTTTCAATCTCAACATCTGTCGGTCCTGCCCGTGGACGCCCGGCTTGCATTTAAGAGCGCTGAGCCAACGTGGGGCTCCTGGCAAAACATAAATGTAAATCTTTGATGACACTACTTGCCGGAAAGCGCAGCGTTGCATGTTCTCCACAATGGACAACCAACGGATGGATGACTTGAACGTGAGTCACGCTTCCGTCTCCGCGAAGGTGGGAACCCACAACGTCCAACCGGCCTGAACCTGCAACGATAGCCACAGCGAACTTTGCAGTGGAAGCTGCTGACTTTGCATCCGGCCTTTGGAGGCGCTGTTCATGGAATGGACAGTTTGGAGAACACCGTAATTGGAACGCGCTTGGCGTAGGCTTTGTTCGTGAGCAACCCCACGACCTCACACTCCCTTAAGTCCCGAACGCGAACGCTACCGCGCGACCTTCCTGATCCAGCATCCTGGCAGATTGAAGAGTTCCGTGAAACCCGAATCTTTTGCGGCCCCACAACGCCCCGCAAGCTCTAATTCTAGGAGACGTTTGCCGGGTGAGACAATCTACCTATTCTTGAAACGTTGGCCGATCATGTGAAGGAAAGCCCTACCACTTGGCTGTACAGTGGTTTGCTTCTGAGGGCTTTGCGTCCACCATTAAAGACCCAACGCATGTCAAGGCGTGGCAACAGACCGCTGTCAAGCACGGCATATTGCACTCTGCCCTCTGAGAACTCAAAACAAAATCAACCTTCAGAAAAATCTCGCTCTCGTCGATCTGCCAGACCTGCCGCGATTCGGGTCAGCCACGCGTTCTTTCAGGAATTCTGCTGCCGACAACGCGTGGAAATCATCTACCGTTATCAACGACAAGTCTTTGAAGCGATATAAGTACTTCTCCGCAGCAAACCCAAACGCGTTGGAACCTACGTCAACGGAGGCATTGTCGTCACACGGCGTTGAAGCAAAGTCGCGTCCCTTACTTGGTGCTTCTCTTGGCGACAACGCAAGACGAACATAGAGACCTTAGAGACCCATCCATCCGCGGCGGCCCATGTTGGTCGTTGGAAGCGTTACTTGAAGAGACGCTCTGTGGTCTGCGGCGCTCTTGATTTACGCGCGTCATTCTTGCGACGCCTGCGCTGAAACGGAGCGCCTCCTCTGACGAGCTCCTCCTTGCGCCAACTCAAGCGCAACTCAACAAAGAAAACGAGGGTGCCGTGGACGAGCCTGTGGCCTGTGTCATTCCTACTCAGAACTGGGATGGCGAGAGTCTTGGTAGGCAAGGCAATGGGATTCAACTTGAAAGATGGTCGTGCTTCCCATCCTCCTGAAAATCTTCTTGACGGTGGACTGGCATGCAATTTGGCTGAACTTTCGAACCTGCGCAACGAGAGTTGGGAGATTGCACTCTGTGGTTTTGGACGCGCGCTTTGGCTCAGCGGGAAGCTAAGGTCCTCTGCTGTCTTGCGGGCAATCCCGACCTCCCGGCGGTCAAGTTGTCTTGATCCAATCCCTTCCCGCTTTTGAAGACTGAGGGTAATACGATTGAGACTTGACCTGACGACTTGGGATTCATGGAGCAGAACGTGGTTGCAGCGAGCAGAGGTGCCAGTCCTTGCGACATGGCGACAGGTGGCCACAGCGGCCGTATTCTCGGATCGTTGGATCCGCACCCGGACCTTAATCTTCTGCACATTGTGCACGCACAAGCCAAATTAGGCGTTCTGCAACAAGTTTTTTCTATGAGGTTTGGCTGTTCATCGGCTTGTCCCCTGTCATCTGGTGTCCTTTTCAGTGATTCTTTGTCTTCATGTCCTGCCATCTTCCTTAGTTTGCGCACACGCGCACACTTTCTTGAACAAAGTAGTCAAAGCCCCAGGTGAGTTACAATGACGTTTGGCTCATCGGTTGCGCCGGCAGGGTGGAGGCCGGACATTCGGTGACCTTGAGGATGTGCTACCTTAGAGCTACCACACCTGAGGTTGCCCGGAGCCTTAAAAGTCTGCCTCGGGAGGCGTGTGCGCGCAAGCCCTGGATTCATGGGTAGCCAGATAGCTTCCTTTCACACTCCAATGTCGCCACCGGCCCAGACTGACCCGGAAAAAAAGAAACGTTGTTTGGAAGGCAACCTCAAGCTGTTTCGTTGCAACTCGATTGAGTGCCTAGAACTCTAAGTATAGCTCAAGCTGTCTCATGCATTGTTTAGCTATAACGTTCTTCCTGGTCGCCTGTTTTACTCAGGCAGTTTTCTCACTCAGGCAGCGTCAGGGCAAGTGGCATTCTGACCGAACGAACCATATCTTGAGTGTGCGCTTGTGTGCGCCGCATGAAACAGGATCCCTCAAAACAAGGGCTCCCCTGCAATTCTACACGCGCGTTCTCTGAAACGAACTGCTGTAGGTTCAAAACTTTAGCATTTCTCGGTGCAGAATTTCCAGGAATACTACTGTACAGTAATAACCTTCCTACTCCCGAGGTTTTGACGAAGAAAGCAACACTGAAACAAGCGAAGTGGCTCTTGTAGAAGTCCAGAGCAAGACCGGATTCGCTGTAGGCAGCATTGAGAATGGCCCGGCTCACATACATGGATTCTTCCCCAAGATATCCCATGCTTCCTAAATCCTCAGCAGCCAATCTTGGGTACTCCTTTGCAAACTGACTCTCGGTGGAAGCATAGCTTCCAATCCAGGAGTCCACGCTGACATGGATCGTCGTTTCTTGGGCGCCACATCTCCTGTTGACTTTGTCGTTGAAGTCGGTACACCCGGCCAAGGCGAAAACGGGAGAAGCTCCATTCCCACCCACTGTAGGATCTACCTCAGCATGGAAACCCAGCACCTCGCGGATCATCAGCGCGGTCATCTGGCTGAGAAGAGCGGAAGATGCCCAAGCCATTTCAAACACTCCAATTGGAATGTTGTTGCCTGCGTCATCCTCAAGGGAGGGTTCAGTTCTAGTTCCAAAAGACAGTGGCGCAACTTTTTGGGCTGGTAAATTTGAATCCAATGCTATGTTGCCTTATCAACTCCAAGGCCCCTTGGCTTTGATCAACACAAACGTCATCGGCTCCGCTTGACGCCACCCCGAAACTGTCCTGGATGTACTTCCGCTGGCCTTCCGGCACACCATCATCGAGGCAGAGCTCCGAGCCCCATACGCCCAGATTCAGCCCAAGAAGCACCACTGCCAGGCGCAGCATTGCTCCAAGCATGTCACCCAGGAAATTCAGAACGCTGATCTATGAGCCACAAAGGACTGTCGCCAGGACATCCAATTGCTTCATCATCTCTCAGACAAACAGGAAACACTTTGGACAGGAACCCATTTGAAACGAAGTAAAAAAAGCGAAGGTCTTTGTCACCGCCGGCCTGCACTCTCGTACGAGAGGTGGTCGAGAGAAGCACAAAGCTTGGAAGCCGCCGCGGCCCTGGCTGCGAAATCAACTTTGTTGGATTCATTGGCCTTGAGTAAAGCGACCCTTCAAAAGAAAGGTGACCTCACCCCACCCTGCCTGCCCTGGTTAGCCCTAGATCAAAAGGCGTCTTCTTCCGCCATCAAGGTGAACTGGCACTGGCACTGACGGCCAGCCTTGGCGCGCACTCAAGGTTGTACCAGCAACGTGCTTTTGAACAATAACGGGCTGTTTTTTGCAGGTCAAAAAGTATAGCGAAGCGCATGTGCGCTCATCTAAGAAACGGGTTTGGTCAAAGCAAGACATTGACACTTCAGTATGGCACATCCAAGACCTATCGGCCGCATGTCAACGCCCGACAAAATAGAACACAAAAAAGTGGAGGAAATTTAACTCTGACCATGTGAGGCGGAAAATCTACAAATTGTAGCCCAGCCACAAACGGAATCTCGTGTCTTGGCCACGATGAGAGACAAAAGTGAACATGAGCATTTCGTGTCTTGCCACTACTTTCTGTCGATCCGTTGCTCAAACCGCACCTTTGACGCTTGCCGCCGAAACGGCACGCAGCGTTGAACAACCAACGCTGCCGACCATCGGCACGGACCCATCCGATCCCATCGCGCGGAATCGCGTCCTCTCGGCCTCCCGACGGGGAATCGGGAGCACCTGCGCGGAACAAGCACCGAGCAAATTGACGAAGTGATGCAAAAGGTTCATCCCTCAAGGCTGTTTCAGGCATCGCCAGCTTTAGGCTCCAGTCAGCACGGCCTGTCCATCCCGACCTGTCCATCTCCCTGAGAAAGGAACCATTTCTCAATAGAGAAACCAATGTCGTGTTGCTCTCCAAGAGACCCACTCGCTGGCCGTAGATCAGAAAGAAAAGCATTGCGGTCTTCCCGCCTATCACCCTGCTGAGTGTGATGCGACTCTACCCTGACAGTCCAAAACTGTAAGAATGGTCTGTAAAGCTTTGAAGTAGAGAGCAACCTCTATTTTACTTTGGGGCAAAATATAGTTACTAGTAACAAGGGCATCGCTACTAGGAGCAAGGACGCTACTAGGGGCTCCTGGCCTTACTACTAGGAACAAGAAGCTACTAGTCTTCGACTTCGAACTATATATAGTTGCAATAACTTCCCGCGTCGGATCACCTTCAGCATGGATTGTGTCTCAAGGATATGTATATATATGTCTGTACACTCTACATGTCTCAAATTCAGCTTCAAAACGCCTGAAGAAGACACAGCCGGCCTCCGGTTTGCACCTGGGTTGCACATGGGTTGCCGCTGTGTCCACAAAGCTGACCCGAACTCGAGCAGGGCGGGGGTGCCCAAAAGTCCTAGCAAGAAAGCTTCCTGGTTGAACACGAACCACAACAGGTCTGCACCACTGCACCGCACTTCTTTCCACACATGTGAGGATTCTGTGCGGATGCAAAAGTGGGCTGAATTACAGCCAGGAATCTGCCCACCTACGAAGGGCTAGTGCTGTTAGCGGAACCCTGTCTTTGGGTTGTACCATTTTTTTAAGGTGAAAAGGACGCATCAGCTAGTCTGAAAAGGCCTATCGGTTTCTGTTGCTCGGACCGCCCGGTGTCTTCCACCCGCAAAGGCCTGAAACGCGATGCCCAGTTTGGCCCGGTTATAGGGCTACCCACGACCCTGCGACCCGGTCGGAGGCGTGGGCCGATTGGGCGCGGACGGCTCCAACTGAGTTCATCCCCCAGGCGCAGGGGGTCCAAGTAGTCAACACGAAACACGAGCCCACATTGCACGACTGTGCGAGAATACCATCTGTGTCATCCTTTGCTTGATGAGTAACATGTGAAAGCTACTGGTAACAGGTGCCACGCTAGTAGTAACAAGTGCCTTACTAGTAGTAACAAGAAGCTAGTAGTAAC
>CAXAMN010001281.1:31538-41567 GCA_963970005.1 Durusdinium trenchii | reverse complement strand
GTGGCACTTGTTACTACTAGCTTCTTGTTACTAGTAAGGCACTTGTTGCTACTAGCGATGCACTTGTTCCTAGTAGCTTATCTGCACATCGAAGTAGAACACCAGACCCACCGATCCCTTGGACTTCCGATGGTGCCTGCGGCCAAGTGTGAGGCGCGGCAAGACCTGAACATGCGCTGTGCGCACCTGTGTGAGAGCCACAGCAAGACCCGGACACGCAAAACATGGCGTGTCATGTGCGTCATCTTTTTTGTGATGCAAGATGGTAAGGCAAGTGGCAAACAAAGCAAACGAGTCCGGTCTTCTTCCTTGTCGTCTTCCTTGCGTCATGGAAAACGCACAAAAGACGGCTCTGCGCCCAACGGTCGCGCTCCGCTGGCTGACTCTGCCCTCATGCGGCTGCTGAGAGCTATGATGAGCATTTCCCTGCTGCGCTGCCACATGCAGAAAGACCACCTTGAGATGGTGCAGCTGGTCGAGGCCATGCCTGCTGTGGTATTCCTGTATTCCATTGTGTTGGACTCATCTACCATGCAGTTTGTTCCCCCAAAAAGGCACCACCGTCTTCACAGTGGCTCTCCACTCCCATAAGCCCCTATGACGGCGCTATGAGGGCGCCATGAGAGCACATGAGAGAGGTTTTCCCGGACCTGGCGGTCCAGGACTGGCGGACGGCTGACATGATTCTGCTTTGTCTCCCTTGGTCTCCTTTGGTCTCCCGTGCCTCTTCTTGGCTGGGGCCGCAAAAACCGACGCTGGGTTTGCTGGCAAAAGCAAAAGAAGTCATCAGTGATCATCAGTGCATCACCGAGGCCAAGCTTTCTCCAACAATAGGTGGCCAAAAGTGTGCGACACTCGCTGAACTCGGCGTTGGGGTGAGCAGTTTGTGGCGCTTCTTTGTTGCAGTTGTTGTGGTGGAGGTGGTGGCTCGTGGCTCGTTGATGGATATTGGTTTGTTCTCTGGATGCATTGGCATTTTGGCATTTCGCTGTGTTTCTGGGGCTGTCCTCACCCCGGAAGTTAGGAACCGAACCGTTTCCTGAAACGTGGTTCGCTTGTAAAACCCACTGGTTTGCTTACGCACGAAACGGAACGCCAGAGAGTACGAAGCATTTTGCACGCGAAATTATGCGCATGCGATGTCGCACGCATTTCTCCCACCAGGACCCCTTCCAGAAGCGTCTCTTGACCAAAAAAACTCCCAGAGACACCCGGTCTTTCAGACCCCGCCCCGTGTCCAACGCGACCTCTCGTTGTCGCTCCTGTCGTCTCCGAAACACTACTAGTAAGGCGTTCGCGCTCCGTTCGCGCCGCTCCGCTCTCGCCTCCTCAGGTCGGGAAGGTCTCGAGACGTCGATGTCGTCGGCCTCCATCCACGCCTGCTGTGCGGCGCCCTACGTGTCATCGTGCTGAGTAAAAAGGCACCCTTTCAATTACATTAAATTTAAATTAATAGCTTCTTGTTACTACTAGTAAGGCACCTGTTACTACTAGCGAGGCACTTGTAATTTCTAGAGGTTTCAAGAAACAGGATGGTCAAAGATGTCTGACAGTTACTCATCGACAGTGCTACACTCCACTAACTATCACGTGTGAACAAACGCGGCTTCTTTCTTGCGACTCTTGGGCATGTTCATCAACAGAGACTGGAACAACTGAAGAGTTCACATACTGTATCCGAGGGGGTCTTTCTCGTTTGGCCTCACACCTTGTCAATACGAAGACTATTGTAAGTCCGCTTGCCAGGACCATGCTGGCGGCACTGACCACGATCGCGAGGGTGACCCCATCCTCTATCCAGTACATGGCAGCAAAGGTCGCGGAGAAAAATGTGTGCACTGTCCTGTGTGCAAGTGCAAGTATACTATTGAAGCACCTTGTCAAGCATGACTCCCTTCATCATAGGATGTAGAAACTCTCGGCTCGTGCCGCTCCCAACTTGAACCTAGAAGTGTCGTCGCAGAGGCGCCTAGAAGTGATCTTTCGCCCCACTTCAATCCAGTTTTGCGTGTGGCTGTTAGTAACAAGTGCATTACTACTAGTAGCTAGAAGCTACTAAGCTACTAGTGACAAGTGCAAAAGCTATCAGTAACAAGTGGCCTCGAGAGCGCAGAAGCGTACGATGCGTTTTCACGCCCTCAACCCCCTGCCTCAAAACCGAGCTCCACGCTCCAGTCTGTCGTCTTTGTTTTCCGCGGAAGCGCCGCGCCGTTTCATCGGGGGGGCAGCAGCCACCCTGATCCAAAGAAACCAATGTAACCAGAAAAGAAAATGGCAAAATGCACAAGGGCGAGAACCAGCGGTTGGTGTTTGGAGAAAAACACACATACCAACATGCCGACATCTAGGCATGACAAATGCCTCCACACAAAGCCACAAAGAAAATACAAAACAATAATAAACATAATTAAAGAAAAACACGGAGAGACCCTAGCAGAACCACATGCTGCGCAAGAATTGCATCTCCATTAGCGCATGGCTGATGCTTGGCGGAATAGGGCGGTTGTGGGGCCTCGCAATCAACAATGTTTTCCAAACTTCGGAATGCGCAAATCAAGGCAACGTTCGCAGCCATCTCTTTGGGCTGCGACAGCAACGGCGCCGGTTGGCGCGTCGTTACAAAGTGAGGCACTCATATTCAGCTTGAAAGTAGGGTTGAGACATTCTCCAAGATCCAGTTGTACAAAAGCAATTGACTCAACCATCAACCCATCATCCATTCAGTCTAGAAAGCCCTTCATCCAACCAACGGCAACGGCGTAGGATTCATCGCTTCACTTCATTGCTTCTCAGCGTTCACCTCGAGAGCTTTCAATCAGTGTTCAAATGGCTTTCAGAACCTCCCACAAACACTGCCCTTGATGCATCAGGGGGCGCTTTCAGTGTGGAAATGGTTTTCAGCTATTGTTATGAACCTTGGAAGCGCGCCCTGATGCATAGCCAGAGCCTCCCACAAGCAATCACAGTACGTGAGTCACGAAATCCCAACAAAATCCAGAACTTCCAACTAAGGTTCTATGACCCTCAACCTGTTCAGGTCTAGCCTTCCGAAAGGCGAGTTTCGTGCGTTCCAACTTGGGCTTCACCGAGGCCATCTGGGGGCTCCACATCTCATGTCTTGTCGCGCAGTTCGCGCGCGCAACCGCGCATGAGCGCGGCACCGCGCCTCCGGGCGGCGGCCTCCAGGGCCTTTGGGACTCCTGCCAGGATCACCTGAAGACATGAGAGTCCCGCCCTGTTCGTCCACTGCAAAGAGCGACTGGAGTGCAGTTCGCTGCTTGGACCCACATCACCACCGTGTTTTTTTGCGACTGTCGTTGATGACGTTTGGTGACGTCGAATGCCCAGCGCCCAGGCCTCTTGGAGCTTCCCACACAAGGGCGCCCAGGCGATCGCCTCGCCTAAGGCAGCACCCACATCTCCTGGATCGTCACTCCACCGCATGGTGCACTCTCCACACGAGCTTTCAGGTTTGTTAGACTGTTAGACTTGACAAAGACAGTCAAGACGTCGTGACCACAAAAAGCCAGTGGACAACGCAAAAAATGAAACATGTTCTTCTTTTCATAGCGCATTCGATTCCTGTCGAAGCTTAAAGATGTGTTCACCAGCAAGCTACCTACCTGGCGGTGTACAGTCAGTCCAAGGACCGAAGTGAGCATCTTACCAATAAAAACATGAGAAATGTGAAAAACAACACATAGCTAGCAGCTAGTTTGTGCTTGACTTCTGCTTTCAGCACCTGAACCTGACCGAAGTCCCTCGCCAAGACCATGTTGTCCACTTTGTTGACAACATGGAGACAACCAAAAGCAGCTCGGAGCTCCAAGTTGCCCCAAACCACCCATCCCAAAACACGTGCAAACACGGGAAGGCACGGCCGTGGCCTGGATCGTTCTTGAAGACTCCGCACCCCAGGCCAGGCACCACGCACGCGCTGGCACCGCTCATGGCGGCCTTGGAGCTGAGGCGGAGGCGGAGGCGTCCGAAGGCCCCGCGGTGAGTGCCAGAGGAAAAGCGTGGAAGCGGCTCCGCGAAAGCCCGTTTGAGAAGAAAAACACCATTCTGCTGGATGGAGATGCATGAACATCAAATCAAACTGAAAGCACCATTGTGTAGTTCCCAAGCACCGGCTATCCTCAATTGCATGCAATAGTATAGATATATATATATATATGTATGGTCTTTGTGAGTCTTTGTTTAAGAAGAAAAGCACCGAACCGTTTCGGCATCGGAATGCCTGAATCCCTCCACCGCCTCGAATCCAGGACCGCCTCGGCCATGCCAAGGCACGGCGCCCAAGGCCACCTTGAGCTTGGCCACCAGCAACGCTCGGTACCTCCGGTACCGCCGGTTGCGTCGAAGCGACAAAGCTGAGTGAGAAAAATGTGAGAGACTAAGAACATCATGCAACATCTCTAACCCTCTCTCCAACGGAAGTTGGAAGACTGCTCTTCTCTCCCAACACATTTGTCAAGTGGCTCATCAGGCGACTCAGGAGCATCCAACGGGGAGTCCTGCGACCCGCAAACCGCACGGCTTCACCCGCAAACGGCCCGCTCGCACGGCCCCCTGGGTTCAGGGAGATGAGCATGGTGCCTTTCTGTCCAAAGCGATGCAAAAGACTCCACTTGAGGATCAACTAGTGGACCACAGTTGCACCGTTTAGAGCTGGCGGAGCCGAAGAAAAGACGGTTTCCCAGCCCAAAGACATGAGTGGATCGAATCGATCGAGTCTGGATTTGATCAACAAACATTGCTTCGCTCAAACAAAGCTAAAAGCAACACAGCACGTCACTCGTCCAACACCAAGAAGTCCCCGTTTGCATCATCTCCCTAAGTGCCCCAAACTCTACAAGGCACTTCTTCCAGGAGTGCCCGGGACCCAGCCTCTCCCCTGACCGGCTTTAGGGACTTCCAGCGAGAGCAGCGATCACTCCGCGAGCGCACTTCGCGCGGTGGAAGAAAAACCGTCGCTGTCCGGACGACGGGACGCGACGGACGGCCCGGCGCCTTGACGTTGGGGTTCTTGTTGGGCATGGCCACACTGACCACGGACGCCAACTCCTTGGGCGCGAGCGGGCGCGGCCAAAGGCGAGGGCAATTCACGATAAGCAAAAGTCGGGCCAACTGTGTGGAATGGGATTGGCATGGAATGGGGCATCTGGCGATGTTCTGGCAGACTTCTTAGCTTTTTGGACAAGCTTCCACAGGGCTCGGCAGAAAGCCATAACCTGCCAAACTGAAACTTGCGGCATCCAGAGATGCAAATCAGCCAAAGTGACCGCCTCAAGCCAACCCACCTCAGCAAGCCAACCAACCTCTCAGCCTCTCAGCACATCGCTCTTCAAACACCACGGGGTCACTCGAGTCACCGGTGAGTCACGTCCGTCCCGCAGTCTTCCATCGCCTTCCGCGGAGCCCTTGCGGAAGACCTCCACCTTGGGGCTCAAGATCCCACCGGTCTCTGGGATGTAGCAGAACCACTCGCTCCTGCGCTGGCGCTCACAAGCGAGCCATCGCCATCGCCATCGCCGGCGTGCGCGTGGTCGGCGGGAGTGGCTGAAGGTCACTCGCACCGACCAAACCCTCAGCGCTCCTTTGGTCGCGCTTCAAGCGTTCTGGCACGGACACCTTGGCGCAACACGCCGACATCATGTAGCTGGCCAACGGGGGTGGCATCCTGAGGACATGTCATGGTGATCGAACACAATAAAACCTCCTAAGCCGCACAGCGCCAACGAGATCGCCCGACACTTTGAGAGACAGCGAAAAGGAAAGAGCCAAACTCTTAAGACCACAAAATGTGTTCCATGTTTCACAGAGTCACTCCAACCTGCTTGGGGTTTTGAAGGATCACTGGGGGAAAAGACCGACCAACGCATCGAGCCCAAGAAATTCGATCAACCCGCGCTGAGGCCCCCTGGCTTGAGCGTTTCCATGTCTGGTGGCAGGAACGAAAGCAAGAATTTCTTCCACTCAGTGGTGACATCACTACTTATGATCTGCTACATGGAGAAGGCACTCATTCAACAAAACCAATAAGACCAAATTGGCAGATCCGAATTGAGGAGAAGTAGAGCGTAGCGGTACCCACAACAACGAGCACACGCCTGGAGATGTAGAGCGCGCGCTGCAACGAGAGGGACAACGTGGATTGGACGCACATCGACTCCTCCAAGGCGTGCCGCCCACCAGTGCGGAATCCACCGCACGGATGGTAGGCCTCAAGCACAACGCGGTGCGGTGGCAGCGTTTCGAAACCACGCCAAAGCCATTGGAATGTGTGAAAAATCATGCCTGACCCAAAGAAGCACGGGATCTTAATGGATCTCCCAAAAAGTTATGATAGTGTCAATTCGATTCTCTCTACCTCCTCCTACAGAAAGCAATCCTTCAAATGTCTCACTGACTAGTCTTCACCAAGATCTCGCAAAAGGTACAGACTCTGCGAAAAAAAAGAGACATGACCATCACATGATGGACACACGTTTTCATACTGTTCAAACCTTCTCCTCAGACCTGGGCGGCCCCCCACTGGGTACCGCAGCTCGGTTTCCCCCTGGGCGCCCCCGGCGGACGCCGCACTCAGCACCGCCACCCGCGCGCGGCGCTCCGCGAGCGCCAGCGCCGCGTCCAGCGCTGTGCCCTGCGCGGCGGTCGTCAGCCGCGGCGGCGCGGGCGAGCTGAAGAAGCCCCGGCTCGGGGGGGCCCAGGCGCGCGGCCACCTGGATCCATACGCCAGGAAGACCTTGTTGGAAAGTGAAAATAAAGGAGCCAAGAAAAGCAAGAAAAGGAAAATATGAAGAAGGAAGTGCCTTGCCTTGAAGGACACATATATTATATATTACATAATGATACATAATGTATGTATATATGATATGATTCTACATCATACGTCCGAGCCCAGCCTCCTCCAGGGTGAGGATCTTTGTTCCTGCCAGGCGCTCTTCGGTCACTGATGGTCCTTTTGCACTTCGGTTGAGTCTCGTTCATAATAGTCCAAGTACAAAGAAATACCAAGAATCATAAATAGACTCTCAAGTATACTCTCAACAATTCCCGACATTGGCCCCTTGCCAAACCTCCAAACCTCTGAGATTGCCCACCTTCTGGCAATCTGAACCTCAAGTATTTCGACTTGCTCTTCCAACGGAAAGACTCTTCCAGCAGAACCCACTCATGAGGAAGGTCTCCGGTCTCCGGTTTCGAAAGAGCCTTCTCTCATCCCATTCCCGCCGCAAAATGGCGCCTTCAACCATCATATCCGTATGCCTCAAGGGCACCACACCACCCGCTGAGAGCTGATATCCACAGGCTCGGCAGGCCTCGCCGAACCGGGACAACGACGGCTTTCTGTTTGGAAGCGAAGGCTTCAGACCCTGTGCCATCCAGGCCGAGCCGGCTGGAGTTGCAGAGACAACCCCTGAGAGGCCTATGTCGCCGAGCGAAGCATTGAAAGAACCTTGTGAGGTCTCCTGCCTTCAGCGTCAGCGTGGCCGTCTGCGCACGCAGATCACGATCTTCCTGCGGAGGGGGAAAGGCTCTCAGGAGACTGTGACCGTGTCAGCTGCTGAGATTCCAAAACATCTCATCCATCAGTTCCGAAGCAAATTCCGCAAACGCCGAAGCACAAACCTGCCAAAGAAAAAGAAAAGACATGGATCCATGCTTGCACAGCTTTGGGGCCTTCTCGTTGGCCGTTCGAATCCAATCGAAGCTTCCATTCCTGGAAGGGTTGAGGCTTCGAAGTGACCGTTTCATCTGATCTCTCTTTAGATCCAATTTAGTATAATTTAGCCAGACACACCTGAATCGGGGCAACAGGTCTCTGAGGATCTGCCCCATCCAGGTCTCTGGGCAAAGCATTTCGGGTCAAGCCATGCTGGCCATGCTTCGATGCCCCACGCCCCACCGAGCTCCGCCCGTCGGAGTCTCAGTCGCGCTGGCCCCCGCCTGGAGTGAAGCGCTGGACCAGGTTTCACCTGTGGTACTTGAACTCCCGCCTGGACGGGCGCTCCGGCGGACTACGCGTGGACGGGCGACACTGGGCGACACAGTTCCTCTTCCCCACCTCCTCCGCGTCTGGATCGCCCGGATGGCTCTGCTCCACGAAATGCGTCGGGTTGCCACGGTTGCAAGCGTCTCCGAACTTGCAGCCTAGGGCGCTACTAGGGGCTCCTGGCATCGTTACTAGTAACAAGAAGCTACTAGGGGCTCCTGGCCTTACTACTAGGAGCAAGAAGCTACTAGGGGACGTGCTACCACACGATGCAACTGGGACGTGCACCTCCGGTTTGGGTGTCCGCCCCACCGGAGGGACCACCTGTAGACACCTAGTCTAGGCATCCGGGCGTGGGCGCGACACCGGCTGCGAGGAGTAGGTGGGCACCTCCTCACGTGCGTCACTCAGGAGTCACATGGGGCAGATGAATGAGCTTGCCCGGCCAGAATGCAAGCCGGAAAAGGGAAGAACCAAGATCTTTTTTGAGTTCAAAAAAAAAACAGCTCTTTTTGGTACTACCGGGTGAAATTCAGTGTAACTCCCCTTGCGCTCCACCCGTCCCGGCGCCCGAGGAATCTGACCAGGTGCACTCCACCCTTCGGTCTTTGACAACCTCAAACCAAGCCATCAACATCCCTGCTCTATATCCCAAACGCATGTGCCCCTGCCATAATGTCTCTACTAGCCTTTCCACTCACACAGACCACCTAATACCGCCCGCACTCCGTGAAGTAGCTATGCTTGGGGGATGCCAAGGTCAAAGTCCCATCCTTAGAGGAGCCAAATGATTCAAACCGAAGCCAAATGATGCCCCCCATGACCCCCCAGATCTCTTGGTTGAGGACACGTTCTTCACAAATTGCCCCCAACTGAAGAGTGACACCCAACTAGGAGTTGCCAAGGAAGGCACTCTAAAATCCCAAACCTGAAGGAATCGAAGCCCAGAAGAACCCAGAAGAACCTGAACTCCTATAGGTTGGAGGCCAATGATTCTAGGTTGGAGGCCATTGCTGATAAGTTGGAGGCCATTGCTGATAAGTTGGAGACCATCGCTATTAGGACGGAGGGTGTCCAAAAATCTTTCGAAACTTCCGAGCTCTTCCCAACGTCTCTGCCACCCTACCAGGCCCTACCAAGCCCTACCAATTCATTGCCCCAACTCTGGCGCCGGGCGGCAGAACTCGAAGCCGGCACCTGGAGAAGACAACGTAGAAACCAACCGCTCGAGCCGGCAGAGCGACTGAGCGGCTTTGGTTGCTTTGTGTGGCAGATTTCACTTTCAGAGTACGCCTGGTGTTGGTCGACTCGGCGTTGAATGTGTAGCAGATTGCAGAAAAAGAACACAAATATAGAAACACGACTACATGTCTGACCTATCTGTTGTGCCACAGATAGGCTGTTTGTCCATCGACAACTCGACTCATTTCCACTGGTGGTTGAAGTCTTTCAGAACTGTCCATCGATTCCAGCAGTCTTGGACTTTCCCAATTGCAGCATTTTTGCAGGGAAGAAGAATTCAAACATATTCAAACCATATCTCCACCCACCCACCGGCCTGTTGAATCGAGTCAAATGGCCCCTTGTCGCGGCCAGCCTAAGCCACGAAGGGATGGAAGGTCCAAAAGGTCAAAAGAAAAGACCGACGCCAGCTACACCCGTCCTTTTTTGCGCGATTGTTCCCACAAAAAACATCAAAAAACACCTGAAATATCGTTTGTCCAGAGGAAGGTCTTTTTCCGTCGCACAGAAGAGATGAGGCATACTTCATGAAAATGGTTCACCTTCACAACCAAGCCCTCTTATCACCCATCCCTCTTCCTCATCATCTCAAAAGGGGCGCGCCCGGACCGACTTGACCAACCCCCGACCCCTTCATACCATACAGAGCCATACAGTCGGGTCCGGCACCTACTTGACTTAAGCAGTCCACAAGCATCTGTGCCAGATCTCCAGATAAGCAGCTACCCACAAGAATCCAGTAGTAACAGGTGCCTTACTAGTAGTAACAGGTGCCTTACTAGTAG